>JBBBWG010028688.1:0-41201 GCA_037176905.1 Azolla pinnata
TCAATGGAGCAGAGTTACAATTGGATTGGATGTCATCTTATGTTGTCATCTTTCAGTTGAATGATGTTGCAACGTATTACCTCTCGCTAACAACAACGTCAGCCAGTGAATATTGAGGGTCTTCGTTAAAGGTCAAAAGTAAGCCTTACATGTTATTGTGTAAGTTGTAATATCTAAGTTTTGTTTATTGAATTAATCACCCAAATTTCCTCTCAGATTATTGATAAAGTCATCGAAGTTTCTTTTGAGAATGGTCCAAACCACTTTTAGCATGGTTTTTATCAGCAATGCCAAACATTACTGTAAAGTGATGTAGAAAGCAAATATGCTCTCCAAATAGGAATAGGATTTACCCAAAGAGAGAGATGGTAGTAGGAATGGTGTCTCTTGGAAGAAAAGGACAGAAATATATCTGACATCTCCCTCTATAAAGCCAGTTTTTGATCCATGGTCAAAATGGTGCGATTTGTCGTTTGTCTGAATCATTAATTACAAAGAAATGCAATCGATTTCTGCAAAGTAACAGTGCTTATCCTAATTTTTTCCAGGTATTATCCCAAGTTTTAATAGATCGCGTAAAGATTTGCTTGCAGTACAGTATGCTCGCTATGAATGGCTTCTCTTGGGGATCATGACCCCTCGGGGAACACCCTAAACCCTAAACCCTAACCCTAAACCTTAAGCCCTAAACCCTAACCCCTAACCCTTCAACCCTAAACCCTAAACCCCTAACTCTAAACCCTAAACCCTAACCCTAAATCTTAAACCCTAAACCCTAACCCTAAACCTTAAACCCTAAACCCTAAACCTGTTTCTATACAAAAACATATTTTGATATATAATATATATATATATACATATATTTCAAAATATCTTTTTTTTTATAGAAAAACAAACAAAACCTTCAGGTGTTTCAAAAGCTCGGGAAGATCTCAGCCGTCTGTTGAGGATGGTCCATCGGACAGCGAAGAGCAGGTTTGTCTCTCTCTCTCTCTCTCGCTCTCTCGTCTCTGCCTCTGCTAAACCCTAATCCTAACCCTAACCCTAACCCTAACCCTAACCCTCACCCCAACCCCTTATCCTAACCCTAAACCCTCCCATTGTCCCCTCAACTGCTGCTGCTGTAGGTAAGTCATCCTCTCTCTCTCTCGCTTTGTATTTTTTATGCGATTTCCTGTGTCTGCTAAACGATAACCCTAACCCTAACCCTAACCCTAACCCTAAACCCTCTTATGTCAGTCATCCTCTCTGTCTCCTTGTCTCTGCGTCTGCTAAACTCTAAACCCATACATACATACATGCATACAGACATGCGTACATACATGCGTACCAACTCGCTGCACACATGCATGCATGCCTGCGCATCCACAGTCATGCATCCATCCAAAGGTGCATACATCCATCTGCCGATGCACATTCGTTCCTCAATATGTTACATTAGGTACATACATGCATATGCTTGTATGCTCATATACGTACATACGTACCTATCTACTTTCTTGCATATTTTACATGCATCAGTGCATGCTTGCATTCACACATGTATCCATCCATACACTCAACACTTCATCCATGCATGCACCATGTACATGTATGTGCGCACATGCATACATGCATGCATGTGTGCGTGTCTACGTACATGCATAGTACGCATGCATTGATGCGTGTTCATGTCTACATATATGCGTACATTATGTACATGCATACACACGTGCACGCATACCCACCTGTGTGCCTACATGCATGCATAATGTACATACATACACACATGCATGCATGCATGCATAATGTTTGCATTTTATTGAGCTTTTTTTTAGACAATGCTGCCTAGTCACATCGTTTTCATAGAATGTTTTTATTGTTGAGTTGATCAAGAAGTTTCCTTTTTCTTTTAGTTTTTTGAAGTATGGATTCTTGTTAGCAAGACAGGGGTTGAGTAGAATTTTAGAAATCCATCTATAGCCTGGTTTGAGGCCAGTAGAGAAAATTTACTCTTTGCTCAAGTAAATTAGTTTCCGTATGTTTAAAGAGAATCGACCTTAACCTAGTATTTGAATGTCAACAACGTTGCCGTATTCTCAAGTGAGTTGACAATATTCTTTAGAGAGTTCTCGGGATTGTTTGGTTATGAAAGCCTCTCTAATGTACTAACAAACCCTCTCGAGTTTATCTCTGAACCATCTTGTTTGCTCCATCTATTTCCAATATTTCGATGCTATTTCTATATATATATATATATTTCTCCTTGGAATGGTCCTTTTACTGTTATTATTATTTGAATGGAATTTAAATGCACTTTGTTATCTCTTCAACGTTTTGAGTAAGATTCAAGTATTATAAGTTTTCAGAACATGTATTCCCACACATGCGCACACACATTCCACTATATTTGATCTTTTTTGTCGTTTCAAAATATGGCTTTGAAGCTAATAGTTGTACATCTCACTATTGGATTAGAAAATTATGGAGGAAAAACAAAAACATCGGCTTTGCTTTACAGGTATCTCGATTATTCCTTGTGTTGTTGGTGGTTCAGTTAGAGCTTCCGAGCTTCATCACCATCATCTTCATCGTGAGGTGAGTTTCTTAGTTTAGCTTCCACTAGTCATGTTCAAGTTTCGTTGTTGGACATCCATTCTTGTATTTCATTAAATTATTTCATCTTTCCTGGCTTGGCAGTCCATTTATATTTCCATACTCAGTGATGTCGAGCGTTTGTCGCAAAGTGACAGAAACAGGACAGGAAGAAAGGGAGGAAAAAAAAAACAAAATAGGGTGGATAAGAGATCCAAGGTCATTGCCTCCAAGTAGTTTAGATGTAAAGACATTTGACTTACAATTTCCTTTTATTGAAGTGGAGTTCGTGGAAGACCTTCAGGGGAAATTTTCTAAGAGATGAGTTTATGGATATAGATGCCTTAGAATGTTTTGTGAAACATATATTTTTAACATTGGAGGCAAATACAGGAGTGTGGTATGGAATGGGAGGAGATTTGGCGGGTGGTGAGCTAGCTAGTCGACTGATCCATCTTATCTTTTTTGGTTGTTTATACAAATTGTCCAAGGCCTATCTTGATTTTAAGACAGAAAGAGGAGAAACAAAATTAGAGCAGGAAGAAATAGTCACAACACATTTGCATGTGAGAGACGCTTTAAATCCCCAATCTAGTACTGACCAAGATTATCCTAGTAGTGAATCATCAACAGAAGGTTCAACATAGAAACCAATAGAGATATCCCAGATATAATGGTAACAACAGTTTGCGAAAGTTTTTTGAGGGAGAAGAATTGCAAGCTGACATGGCCACCAATAGTAAAGGCTGCTCTAGCAAGAAGGAAATTGAGGACCATTACTGTAGTTGAACTCAAGGAGGATGTACAAGTAAGTTTACTTTCTATTTATATGGATTCTTATGGAGTCCCGTTAAAAATTGGTGACTATATTAAATTATTTTAATGAAATTCTAGGCCTCTCATTGCGGAATTTTTCAATGTGCGTCATATGCAATCAGCGAATCAATGACGGATATGAAGCTATATAAAGATAAACCAATTTATCTTTTATTATCTTCAAATGGATACTGGTATTTTTGCACATTGACAATGAGGAGTATTGTAGAAGTTGGAGATGATGGCTTAGTGAAAAATGACCCTTGTGAAGATAAAGATGCTTTAGATGCACGATTGCATGAGAGGTTGGTAAAACTTAAACCTTTTTCATTTGATAGAGAGATGAGCAATGAACCTGGGAGATATCCTGTGGGAGAAATGTGTATCCGTAGCGAAGTAAGTATTTTTTTAATGTCCTTTATTTTGCATTATTTAATTTATTTCTCATCACATTTTGTGTTTTAGATGTTCGAGCGGTCATTATCGTTTGGGACAGTAAAGCCAGATGACTTTTTCTTTGTCCAATGTCTTCTTAGATTAATGCTTGGCGATACAATTTTGAAGGTAAATCGAGTTTTAACAATTTTTATTTTGGTTTTATATAGACTAGGTTATATAGATCGAGGGAGAAGGTACACGTGGTCTTTTAGATTATTTATACTTGGTAGGCTGATCTTATGGATTGGGTTATGTAGATCAACATCGAAGATGCACGGGAAATTATAAAAATATGCAAAGAAGAGGAGAACGAGATTTCAGAACGGATTGAAAAAATTTCTGTAGCTAAAAAACTAGATGCTGAAATATGGAGGAGCATGGAAAGAGGGATCTAAGCTAGCCAAGTATACAAAGTTTGTTGCACACTAGAGCTTGTAAATACTAATTTCTAGATTTACAAATTAAGTGTCACAAGAAAAGTGTCATGTGTTGAAGCCTAATTTTATGTTATTGAGATTTGAATCATAATGGTGGATTGATTTACCGTGCAATTAGAGGGTGGATTGGTGCCCATTAATTAAGAGAATAAAGTTGTGCATGTGTGGTGTTTAGTTTTGTGGATCAATAATGAGCATATAATCGGTGCTGCATCTATGTAATTGCATCCATTGCACATCGGTGCACGAGTTGCTTCGCAGTTGGGAGCTCATCAGTAAATCTGGGAATTTTAGTGGTTTTCTCTTGAAAGGCTCTTGAGAATTGAAGTTGAGTTTTCAACTAGAAAACATCAGACTAATTTATGAAGTTTGTTGATTATTGGCGGAATTGCTTTAAGCCTAGGTAGATGTTTCAGCACACTCGGGTTGAAATGGATTAAGGGTTGTTTAAACACACCAACCGCCCATGAGGAATGGAATCAAAGACAAATCCAAAATACTGTCTGCACTATACCTTTGGATTATACCTTGATGTTAATAACGAGTTCGATGAGAAGAGAGCCTAGCCTCTCTGATAAAAGTCTTCAAAATATCTCAATGATTCGGAATAACAAGAGTTAGGTAGTCCCCTTTAATGTAGGTCAAACTTCCAGGGCTCAATGACCACACCTGTAAGCTGATGATATTTTAGTTCTTCCCTCATCCCAAGACAACTGGTTCTCTATTGATTCCACCCCTTTGAGCCATTCATAACAGCCTTTCAGGTCGGTTCTGAAGATTATATCCTTTACAGATCGGCTCTTAAAGGTTGTACCTATAACAAATACAGCTTACCCTTGCTGCGACGGGAGTAAATCGCCTGCAATACCGTGATCGTTTCAAATATGCTCTTGCAGATCATATGCGCGTTAGAGTGCAATAAGATCGAGGCGGATTAATCGAATTCGAGATCAGGAAACAAAAAGCACTCTGATTCAGTCAATCTCTTCAATCCCATTCGATCCCATCGATCCCATTCGATCCCATTCGATCCCATCATTCGATCCCATCATTCGATCCCATTCAATCGATCAGCGAAGAAGCAAATGCATATGCTTACATGCATGTGGTCCCACAAAGACTTGATTTGTTTGAATGCCCCACTTTTAACTTAACAAGCAAACCACAAAAACTTGTCGAACACGTTTCCAGTTCCTTCATTTTGATGAAACAGAAAAAACAGTTCAGAAGCGACAGACGACGAAGCAGGAAGAAGCCGACGGCAACGACGACGACGACGACGACGACGACGCAGCAGCAGCAACAGCAGAAGAAGAACAAGAATCCAGAAGGGGAAGCAAGGAGGAGAATTGGAGGAGGAGGCGGAGGAGGAAGCAGAGGAGAACGGCGGCTGTAGCTTTGCTCCCCAATGGCCCCCGCCACTTTGCACGTCTACAACGCATGGCTCCCCCCGCCCGTCGCCGAACAGACCGTCCTCGAGACGGAGGCCTTCTCCCAGGCTGTCCGGTGCCTCCAGCAGGATCGCGACGTCTCCCCTTTCGCCACTCTCAAGTGGATCTCAGTCGTAAACAAGTACTTCCCCCCCTCCCCCTTCCATTTCTTCGTACAATCCGTCCTTCATCCTGATTGGAGATTATAAAATTCGGCCCTTTCTCAATAAATATATATACCGGCAGCTTCGATGACCTGCGTGCTTGGGATTGGATAGGTTTTCTGCGCATTCTTGTGTGCTGTGTTTCCTGTTTTGCTTGAGTCTTTAGGCTGAGCTGAATGTGTGTAGACTAACACCGTGGTTAAGTCAACAATGCGAAGGATCAATTTGAGGTTGTAGAATGAGAACGGTAAGTTTCATGCATTTTTACTGCCAAAGATAGAATTTCGAGGCACAGAAGTCGATACCGAGACGTTTTCACTGGATGCCGATGTTGAGAGAACCCACATGTGGTTCAGTCATCTGTTGATATTCTTCCAGGCAGAACCAATGCTGTGATTATGCTCAGAACATCTGGGATTCTTCTGGACCGAAGCGATGCCAGAAATGTTGCTGCTGCTTAATGTTTGTTTAGAATGCTATAAAATGTGCTCAGACCTTTGGAGTTTCTTCTGAACCGAGGCAATGCTAGAAATGTTGGTGCTGCTTAATGTTTGTTTAGAATGCTATAAATTCTGTTTGGATCTTTGGGGATTCTTCAAGACAGAAACAATGTTATAAATGTTGGTATTGCTTAACATTACTCAAGGCTGTTCTATACATTTTGTACAGTAAATACATGGTACATGAAAAATCTACAAAGAATGCTTAACTAACATAAGAGATGCCAGCATTTGTAGTGTCGATTTGATCTTGACAAATCTTAAAACACGAATCACCTACTGAGCACTTTTCGTGATGTAATACATAGTTTTTATAAGCTTACTTTTAAGCTGTAAAATCTGAGGGGAAACTAGTCTTGCATTATACAAGAAGGGCAGATCACTGTCTACATATAGAGAGTAGAAACAAGCTCTTGCATAATGTTTGGGCCCACATACCCACATATGTGCCGGTGGAGATTTTGAGTATGATACTTGAAAATAGATATAATCACTGATGAAATCTTAACAAGTCTACATATCTAAGGATAGAAGATCATGTGCTCAGGTCAATCGAAGCTTTTTTCTTTAACAACTCTCCAACATGGACCGCTCTTAGACGAAAAGATCTCCAGAGAGGGGAGGATGCCTTTATTTGTCAATGACATTGGTGATGAGGCCTTGGTCCTTTTGTGTGTGCTTACATGCTCGACACATTCTGATTGCTTGATCGATGGTTTTCCCTTTTGATTGTGTTTGGGGAGCGTGGTTACCCCTTTTGATTGTCTATGGGGAGCCTCTACTAGTGTATTCCTGGGTTGAATTGTGGCCTGAGGAAGAATCGTGAAATTAAAGAAAGTCATAATTGAGAGAGAGAGAGAGATTGATGTACGAGACAGATAAGTAAACGAAATCCTGAGAGGTAGAATATAAAAGGGAGAGGGAAAGAGACAGAGAGCAACGAAATCCCGAGAGATAGATTAGAAAAGAGAGAGGGAGAGATAAAGAGAACACTTTAGGACAAATCTCTGTCATTTTACAGTCTTTTGAAAACAAGAAGTTACCTAATCATCTCTGATGTCGAGCAATTGGTTACCACTATCTTAGATTTATTTCTGAAGTCCAAGGAAACCTATGTCCAGGTAAGACATTTTATCCTTTTCTTTAACTTTTTTGTGATCTTGCATTTCTTTATCATTTTTGTCATAATTCTTTATTTAATTTCAGGCAAGATGGGTTGTTGTTCTATACAAATTTCTAAAGAAATTCTCCAAGAAGCTTACACTGACAGTTGATTGGAGACCATTCTATGATCTTCTAATATGCTACAGTTTTAAAAGGTAATTAAAACAATTATAAGGATGCCTTTAGTTCCATGGATGCTATATGATTATGTTTATAAGAGTCCACATGAAGTTGTAAAATTAAGTCGAGTATATCATACAAGTTCTGGATGAATGTAACACTTTCGGAAGGTAAATCTGGATATTTGCATTTGGTTCTATGGATATCTTATGATTATGTTTAAGAGTTCCCATGAAGTTTGTAAAATTAATTCAAGTATATTTTACTAAACTTACAGATTCTGGATGAATATATATCATCTTTGAAGGTAAAATTCAATTTGTTATATAACTGATAAACAATTATCAAATCCTTGATATTGCATTCTATGTAGGCCACATTCGTTTGAGGGTGTTGCATTGAAAGGATCTTTGATTAATGGAGTTGCAAACATCATTCGGAAATGTAGACGCTACTTTCCAGCAGGATCTTCTGCAGAAATATGGAAGGAAATCCGGTATTTAATCTCTCTTTTGATTGGTATGACTTCTTGCATGTTCGAACTGCAGGCTTTTAAGGGGATGTACTCTGGTTGTATTGCAGGCCTATGCTGGACGATTTGTCTCATAATGCTTCTCTTGAAGGAGCCGGCTTTATCTCTCTACTAATGCCAATGAATTCAGAAGCAGATTTAGACTTCTATACAAGGTGTTTGTGAATTCTAAGTGTATGAAGCTTTGATTTCCTTGTATAATTTGTACCATTGAGGCAGGAAGCTTTTGTTTCTAGTGAATGGTTGGCAGAATGTCTAGAGTTATGGGATGGAATCCCTTACTGCCAATATTGGGATCTACAATGGGCTTCTTTGATAGCGCGGTGCATACAGAAAAGTGCAGGCATGAATAATCTACACTTGGAACAGTTCATGTCTCCACTTTTCTCACACTTTCTGAGATCTTTTGAGGTTGGCTTCTTTAATATTTAGCTTTCGTTGGATTGTTACATCTGGAATACATGGCTTTAGTTTTACCTATTGAGCAAACCTTGACATTTGTGTTTATTGGATGACATTAACGTTTAGTCTGTTTTCATTCAAACATCCTCTGTGCTGAGGTGTATATCTATGATGTTTAGTACTGGATCTCTAAAAATCTGGTATTCTGTTCACTACTGTTCACTAGGATCTTGCAGATGTTATGGATACCTTGTTTTCTGGATCAGAAAACCAAAACATAGCGCACAGTATTGGCATCCAATGCAATCACTTGTATGTGAGATGGGGTGTACAGAAATCTCCTTATTGAAACATCCACTTGAATTACTTGTGGCCCAGATTGTGGGTTATTGTCTGTAGATATTCTCATTTCGGGAAACTACAAGGGCTATGATTGCAAAATGATATGCATGTGTGCTTGAATGTCCAATGTATTTTAATTGCCGAACTTGTATATCATTGTATATGAATGTTCTCAAGTAA
Organism: Azolla pinnata; assembly: GCA_037176905.1. Classification (NCBI taxonomy): domain Eukaryota; kingdom Viridiplantae; phylum Streptophyta; class Polypodiopsida; order Salviniales; family Salviniaceae; genus Azolla; species Azolla pinnata. The sequence continues at coordinate 9,100 of JBBBWG010028688.1, forward strand.
GAAAGCTATGAAGACATTGATTGGTGAAGGATTTCTGCTCTCTAATGCTTGATTTTAAATGTCTATTTGCTGTGTCATCTGTATCTTGAAGTTTTGATATTCATAAATTGTGACAACTAAAATTAGACTGTATAGAGAGAACATTTTAGCCAGAGATTGTAGATAAGTTTGTTGACTGACAAGAAAATCTGCTCCATTTCTTTGGACCCTTGTTTTCTATATGCAATGACGACTGTGTGTGTATATATGTACATTTGTGTGCGCATGTATACACCTATATACATATATACTATGCACATATTGATGATTGGTGATGTCCATGTTTTTCTCAAAAATTTGAACTGCGCTGTCTTATTTTACCCATGTTTATTAAGGGATGGTGTTACCATGCTCTTATGTACTCGTCAAGATAAAAGACGGGGATTTTCTTGACAACTTTTACTGAGTTAAGTTCTCCTGGTTCAGGTTCCTGTTGGAAAGACTAGTGGAATCTTCCCCTACCAGAGGGAGGTCAGCAGGGAGATTTCGCTTACTTTTTCATCGGCTTCTCATGCTCTACCTAAGGCCATTGCTAAAGCTATTGTAAGAACTATTAAACTAAATGATTATATTTAAGTTTTGCTTATAAGTAAAATACCTACATGATTCTCTCCATATTTGAAGGTATATCTTCTCAAACCGTCTGGTAGTGCTCAAAAACATCTCGATAGCATGATTGATCTTCTTGAACAGTAGGTGCTATCCGTACCAGATTTAAATCTTGGGGTATATAAGGTTAATGCTAAGTATCTTTGTGCTAAACGCACACCAATTTCCAGATACTATCATCCCTCGAATGGAGGATCATGGACACAGTCTTTGGAGCGCTTTTTGCACCATATGGTGAATAATTTCTTAAAAAGGCTTGCCAAGGAACAAAGGTACTTCAAAAATTTCCATTTTTTATGCTTCAAATGTTTCCCATGAACTCTAATTCTTATTGATGTTTCCAGAGAACGAACAAGTCTTCCAGAAATACATTCCAAAATGCAATTCCATTTAATGAACAATGAGAGGAAAACATTTGTAGAAGCTGTTACTCGATTGATAGAGAGAGGAAAGTTCAGCAAAAATTCCTCATTAGCAAGGACAGCTGCTATGGTGTCTTCGAGTCTTGCCTATATTGAACCTTCACTGATGTTGTCGTCCAGTATTTCACAGTTTCAGACAGCCTTAGATAGTGTGAGTCTATAGCTAGACTATTTAACTTTTTCATTTTCCTCCTTTACTTTTGCATGCTGCAATTGAGTTAACTGTTTTATAACACTTGATACCTCACTACAGTGATGGAATGGAAGATTTTGTCAAGTTTTGAATGTATGATATGGCATTACCTGTTCATGACATACTGATCATAATGGTGTATCGGACATGACCAAGGTTGGTGTGATCAGAAGGGTCTCTGACTGTGTGATGGTGGGGAAATATGCACATCACAGTTGTAGTCCAGGTTGATGTCTGATAAATATAAATATTTTAGTATGCAACCCCAGTCATCTAGAATTGTATATTCACTGAGATTAGGATTTCTACGATAAATATAAATATTTCTAGTATGCAACGGATATTTACTGTGATTAGGATGTCTGCTTATACATCATTTTGGGTGTCCTCTGTGGCATCTTTTGTGGGATTGGTCTATTCTTTACCTAGAGGCATCATCGCGTTTAGATTTCTGCTGCAAAAGGCTCTGTTTATTTGTCCTTATCTCTAGAAGGAAGTGATCATTGTGTGATTTCTTGTCTAGAAAATGCATCTGCATCTTCCTCTGAAAATAAATGAGGGAAAATATACATATTGCTTTGTAGATCCATCTTGGATGTGAATCTGGCAATACATGTTTGTTGTCAACTCCCTATCCTCAGTTACTGAAATGATGCCTCAACCTGTGCTATACTGTGTGAAGGTCATACGTCGTGCGTGTGTCCATTAACATGATATCTATAGTAGGACTATCCAAGGACATTTGTCAGAAGAGGCAACTTTTAATTGGGCTTTGTAGTTTCTAATTGCACTTTCTGAATTGGTCCAGGTTTGTTTGATGCCCAGTATGGCTATTTGATGCTATTTCATGTTCTGAAATGTTTTCGATCATGCATTTCCACATATCTATCAGAAGCGTGAGTCTATATATCTAATGTTCAATCAGTTCGCAAAATGTTGAAATCTTGATTCTGTTGCATTTATATAACAGATAACTGCTACTCATCAGTTGGAAACAGCAATAAGGACTGTAGCTCTCTCAGCTCGTGCATTGCTGCATGCCTCCATCAAGAGACCATTGACAAATTCTGAAGCGGAAACTGTAGTAACCGCTGCATCAAATGAGGTTCTTGGCAGCTGCAAAGATACTTTGGAGTTAGCATTGATGCATACATTGTCTGGCCTTGATGCAAACGATCCTCCAAAGACCACTGCCACATTACAGCTGTTTTGCTCAATCTTCTCAAGTGTAATTTATTGATATTTCATGCTTGCATAGCTATGAGTTCCATTATTTGGGCGTTTCTTGAGATTTCTGTATCTTACAGCTGGAAAAAATTGGCAATGAAGACGAGGCCTCAAGTTGTCTTCTTTTGATCGATTGGTCTGAGTGGATTGATGATTTCCTGTCTCGTATTTTCATATTACTCTTACACCTTGAACCGAGTAACCATTCGTAAGTTCTTTGGTTTCTGGAGTTCTAATTGAATTTAAGCCGTATTCAAAATATTGTCAGATAGGAATCAGAATGTCTGTAACTCTAAAATTTCAGAGTGCATAAGCACTAACTAATTTTGCTGATCTAATCACAGGATTGAGGCAACAGAAAATAATCTGTCAAGCATGTTTGGCAAATCTTTTCTTGCATCTGGGGGTTCTTTCTACCTATATACGCTTCAGATTTTTTTCTCAAAATTGACTGGACCCCTTTTTGACCAGGTTATGACTTATCTATATGTTAGTTTCTTGGATCCTGATACGTGGTACTATGTTTCTATTCTGTTCTATCATTTATATGCATCCAGCTAGAAGACATTTCAAATCGTTTCTTGATCTATTTGCCATGCTATGGAAAGAGAATTTGGATTTGTTTATTGAGGAGATTTTTGCTAAAGATGTGCATTGTGTTTGTAGGAATAGTGAATTGAGTTTTTAGTTTAATAGTGCTCGGTTTTGGGTCAAGTAGAAATACAGTTTTGTTGATTACAATTTCTCAATAGATATTATTTGATAAAGATGTGTGAGAGCAATCTGTTTGTTAGGAGTTGAATAATATAGTTCAAAGGCAGTATCATCAATGATTAGTCTTTCTTTCCTGCGTTTAGGCTATGAGGAGGGTTGCAAAGTTTGTGCATAATGAGACAATTAGGGGGGCTGTTGCTGAAATTGGATTACTTTGCACGGCAGTCGTCTATGCAAGTCCACAAAATGGTGTTTCTGATTTAATGAGGCCGATTATGTGCTCTGTATTGTCTTTCCTTGAAGATTGTCCTCCTACAGGTTTCAGTGGAGTTCTCAATCCAGATGCCCATTTTGATATAAAGGTGCTGTGAACTCTTTCAATGAAAGAATTTTTAATCACTAAATCATTGTATCATCAAATCATTTTCTATTGAACTTTGCAGCTGGTGCTGTCTCCCGCATTGGAATCATCAATTATCTACCAAATGAATATTGTACTACTAGGACTTATGTTTGCAGGTGAACATGTGCTGCAATGCCAGCAACTTCTCAAGGAAATGATTTCTAGGAGTTTTGATGCGCCATCTGCAAAGGTGATTGCCAACTATGGGTTTTATTTGTGATAATAATTAGTATGCATTTATCTTTTTGAGTTTGTGATCTGTTTAAAATAGATGTATTATCTTGTTATAACAAGATAGTTCACATTGGTAGCTTTCCATAGAAAGGTAGGAACTTTCAAGTTCACTTTATGAATAATTACAGGTAAAAATTTCTAAGTAGTATGGAATTACTAATACTAAATCCACCGACCCCTCTACAATTGATGTCTTATCGTTAACTACATTTTTAAGAAAAGAAGTATTCAGGTTAATCAATTGAGAAGATATTAGTCTTGTTATCTAGAAAAAACCCATTAACGAAAAAGTGACCTGAAGAGAATGTGCAGGAATGAAATACAATTTATCATGATTGGAACTGATTAAATGTAGTGTACAAATTGTTTTGTGCTTCATGAATATCTATTGTACTTGATTTTACATGGAATTCTACATGCTTGATAGGTACTTGAGTTTGTAGATAATCTAAGGTATCTAGCAGCATTCTATTGTGACTCCTAGTACATAAGCATGGAATATGTAGTTCCTTTAGGGTTGAATAATCTTTTTGTCCAGCTATGTATATTGACTTAGAAAACATGTGCAGTAAGTAAAATTACGTGCAGCTTGGGTGGTTCATGATGATGTTCTGCATAAAATACCCTTGGAAGTTGTTAGATCAGAAGCGATTTTATTGTTGTTTACATACATTCAGGTAAATGAGGCTGGTGGCTATTTGCTGAGTTCTATACTTGGGAATGCCATATTTTACTATCCACTAAATCAGTTCAAGTATGTTGATATCCACTATTAGTTTAGTCACATCTTTACTTTGAATAGTGTCTCTTGAATTTTTGATATACATGTATATGATATTATCTGTAATATAGGCTATATGAGCAATACCCTGGATTAGATGGTGTAGAAGCTTGGATAAGCACAAAACTTGAAGATGACCTGGGGTGGAAAAGTGGCCCTAAGTGGCATCTTCCAAGCTCAAATGAAATTGCTTTTGCAAATGAGCTCTTGGATTTGCATCTCAAGGCTGCACTTGCAGATCTGAAGAAAATTTGTCAACATAATAATCAAGAGAATTCAGGTTGGTTACATTTGATTATTTGAAAAAATTATAGAGACGACTTTAGTTTCTCTGAATGTGCAGATCTTTTAGCTCATGGTTAAGACCAATTTCTGTTAATGACATGTTGGTATCTTTTAGTGAAAATGTGGGCTATGCCTGTAGAAATATTTACTGTATATCTATCCTTTCAGGGGCCTCAGCAGAAGAAAAAGAACATTTACGTGTTCTTCTTCTTCGCATCAATTCATCTTTACGTGGTATACGGTCTTGCTTGCCTGATTTCCTAGAGTGTCAAGGCCTTGTAGACCCTCAACACGTGCAACCTTATTTCATCGCTGGAGCTTCTGGAGCCAGTGTAGGCTCTGTTGAACTCAGGGAAGAGGCTGCTGTCACCCTACATCTATGTTGCAAGTATGGCTTTAACTCTGTGCAGACAGACACTTTGTAAGCTGTATTGAAACTGTTGCTGTGTTAAAAAAGCTATATTGAAACCGTTAGTGTTGGTATGCAGTTATTTGTTGGAAAAATGGTCTGATGAAAGTGGCCTGCTTTCATTGCTTTCCAGCTGTATAGCCATTGTTGGAAATTCTGGTACTAGTATTCAATTTGCTAATATAAGACTTTTTGTCTGTTTCTCGTACCAGTAAAGAAAAAAAAGTTTATTTTAAAAAAATGAAAGAATGTATTGATATGCTCAATGAAGTTCATCATAATTTATTTTGATAGGTGGGTTAGAGTTTGCTGAGTGGTCAAGTGCAAAAGATTCCTGTCATGCAGAGTCAAAGAGTTTGACAGAAGCACCTATTAATTTCATAACTGATCTTCATGGAAAGGGATATCGCAGGTTTTCCATTGCAAGTCTTAGTTGTATCCAGTCAATTTGTCCTCATCAATAAGCATACCAGAGATTGTATATTTTGTATGAATTCTCTAAATATTAGCTTCACTCTTCCTCTGTTGAATGTGGTTTTGCTGTGTTTTCCCTTTTGTTTTCTGTTCTTTTTTGCAGGCCAAAGTGGCTTGTTGTTGAGCTCGCATATCATCACAATCTTTGGCGTGCATCACAATCTCACTATAATTTGTTTCGTGCTCGAGATGATGATGTTCAGGTTCCAGTGAGTATTATGGTTGTAATTCAGGACCTTGTCAAGCTTACTCTTCACAATTATGACACAATTCGAATGTAAGTCTGCCAATCCTTTTAGCATAAGCTGCCACTAAGACCAAAAGTGAATATTGTAAGAAATAAAATAAAACTGAAAGTGATGAGAAACCCTGAACGCAATGATAAAAAGAAAGAAAAGAAAAGAGTTTTTTAGAGGCCAGAAGCTGAACAGGAAAATAAATCTTGACTTGTTCTATGTCTCAAGTAGAAAAGAAAGTAAGCTAAATATATAACCACAAATAAGATCTTAGTGAGGCTTGATTCTTTTTAAAATGTGGCCTGTATTTGTCGATGACACGGGTGATGAGGCTTTTGTCCCTTTGCTTGTGGCCTATATGCTTGACACAGTTCGGTTGCTTGATCAATGGCGACTCTTCATTTATTGTTCTCAAGGAGTCTCTTCGTATATTCCATGGTTTAGTTGTTTGATTTATAGTTGATTTGAGGAGGTTTTGATCTCTCCCTGTGATAATATCTGTTGTGAGTGCCTGATGATGAATCCATTATGTTATATTTGTGAAGAGGGCCTTATATTTGTCTGGGTCACGCTATTCAATAGAATATTATCTCTATCACGCCTTTGTAGGGCGCTAACCTGAAGACATAGAAGAATGCAAAGCATTGTGAATTAAATATTCTTTATAAGATGTTGATTCTGAGCAAAGCATCAATGCAGCAAGATATAACCTGTGTTGATACAAAGGTAGCAGGAGAAATTGATCATCAATTTGAGTTAATCCTTGGTCGCAGGATGGTTTCTTCTAAAGATCTAAGAGGTAGATTTTATCTATATTGGATCTGAAGTTAGTTAAGGAAAATAAGGGTAACTATCCTTTCTTACTATCATGCAGACATTGGTATTGAGGTCTATCTAAATAATAAGGTCCATACATATATAAGCACTTTTATGGTGATGGTGGGCAAGATTTCTTGATAAGAGACCATGTATGTCCTAGTAATGCCCTCTAGATTGCTAATTGAATAGTTTTGTGCCTGGTGATTCTTCTGCATGGAAATTATGGTGAGATGGTACGGCCAAGAAATATTGAACATGCAGGGAGGTTGTTTGTCTCTGATAAACTGTGATGCTTATGTTCATGTCGGCATGTATTTCAATTGTCACTTGTCATGATGAACTGAACACAACTACAAATATTCTAAGTAATTATATGTGACAAGAGCTTTACCAAGCATATATTAAATACATAAAGATACTATTTGGATAGAATTTCGTGCATGGTGATTTCTAATCTTTCTGTATATTTGCTGCCAATCTTCATCGAAGTTTGAAACTTTCTGTATATGTTTTTTATTTCGTAGAATGGCAACATCATCGCTAAAGAAACTCTTCAAACGGTTCCCACGCTCGATCAAGGAGGCAATCCCAGAGCTTCTTAATAGCTTACAAGATCGTCTTGCACCAGAGCATGCAGCTCTAGGTTCATGCACAATGCTTTCATCAAGGGCTATATCACGGCACCTGATGCAGGTAATGAAAGGATGTCTGTAAAATAATAATATCAGTTTTGTCATCTTATTTAATCTTTTGTTGCAGAATTTTGATGCATTATCCAGCTTCCTTCTAGCTATTTTGCAAAGGTCAGTTCAAATTAGAGTTATAAATATAATGCATTCATGCCATCAGTGTAAACTAAGAACTCACAAGTGGCATCTTGATCATGTGCATCTTTCAAAATGAATTCTAATTTTTATTGCCCCTTGGAAATAAAGAGGCTAAAATGATGGATAAAGTCTAAGTTAAATTGACGTTTTCTCAGAGGCTGAAATGGTCATAACAAGTTTTGAAAGAGTCTAGATGTCTACGAACATAGGATCTGGCTCTTTCATCCAGAGATAAGCAAGAAAACTTAAGAAAAATGAAAAGTAAAGAAATCCTTGAGAATACTACCAAATAAACCACGATTGAAGAATCTTATTACCGACGTTTTCATGTCATAGAGACTGAAACTTTTCGCTTCAGCATACTCCTAACTTGTATCAATCCAACATGGAGAGGTTCCCGAAGCAAGGCAAGTACTGATGGCAGGAGATGTGAGGATAATCCAAATGCCTGGACCTTCATGCCTGACAATTGCTATTGCCTGACCTATTGACCTTGACCTGCTTATCGTATGAGCAGAGCTAAAGAAATTGTGATTGCTTTCTTAAATGTTCTTTCTTCTTATGTATGGTATGACTTTATGGTTTTCGACAATTATTGCTGGAATTTGTTTGGAATCTCGCTTGAGATTTAGCATCTAGCTAAATATGGCTATGTTTGCAATTCCTTATCTATATTTTCTATAAGTATGAATTTATGGTTTTCGACCACTATTGCTGGAATTTTTTTGGAGGCTCGACTTAAATTTAGCATCTAGCTAAATATGTCTATGTTTACGATTCCTCGTTGATTTTTCACCATTTTTGGGGCTTTTATGTGTTAACTTTTATAGCTTGGTTTTGGGGCTTGAAATTTGACATTAGCTTGTGAACATATCACAGGTGGGAAATAACAGATCGAAATAGACAGTATGACTCGTTATATGCACAAATAGAGAGTGATGCTACACCTTTTTAATATTGCCTCAATGGAATATTATGGCTCATGTTTAACCATTTGTTGTTCTTTCTTCTTTCAAGATTGTGATACTGCTTTCCTCTAATATATAGAGATAGCATTCGTGCTTTCATTCTTTCAGAATATGCCCCTAATTGATGTCTTACCCCGAGTTCTTTGGTGGTGCTTGGCAGGCTTGGTCCTGTTTTCCTTGTTAGGTAGAGATAGCTATTGCTATATTAAGAAATAAAGTGATTAGACATCTATGAAATAGCTATTGCTATCTTAAGTAAGGAAGTGAATAGACATCCTTGAACTAGACTTTAACTTTCATCATTGAATCTATACCAAGGGCGGAGATTCCCTTAGATCTTAGGCTATGCTGCACACCTGCCATGTGATTTCTTTTTTATCTTTACTTCTATGGAGATTAGATTCTGAACCTGAACCCCAAGGTCTTCTTTTTGCTTTTCTCTTTCCTTTGCTGGAACTCTGAAAATCATGAAATTACTATGGATAGCTTTTCTTTTATCTTGCCAGCAAAAAGATATATATTGTTTTTCATCTTTTTACTTCAAAATTGAACAATGGTCACATGGTACCACATGTCATTATTCCGAACATTGTCATGTAAACATGCTTAAGATTGTTTATTACTAGGTTATCCCCATTTACCCGTGAGATGGTGTGCTTGTCACACAAAAAAAGATGCCATTCTAATCTTTAAAGAGAGAAGCAGTATTTATAAACAGATAGAATATAATCCTTACTGATTTATCAGACATTAATCCCTAGTTTCCATAAACATAGTAGCAAGCATTGGTACTGAGGGTATCTGGTAGTAAGGTTTAGTGCTGGGTAACTGGCAAAAGAGGAACTTAAAATGTAAGAATGCCATACTCGTATATCTTACCATGAACTGATTTGTCAGCAGTCTCGTACAAATTGATGTTCCAGAATTTTACTGGTAGTTATTATTTCGATTTCTGCATGCTTACCATTTTTGCATGATAAAAACATTGCCATTACTTATTCCTGTTTCTATTTTTAAAGGTTATTGTTTGAAAATATGCAATTTCCATAAAATATCAGATTAAGTTTTCTGCTTTCATTTTTTCTAATTATGGCCTTTGTTGTTGGGAAACAGTGAACATCATGAAAGTTTCAAAGCACAAAATGCGATAAACGAGGTAACTTACACAGATATTAATATGCTCAATTAAAAAGATTGAGTTATATTGGCCCGATAAGAGTTCTTTTGTCAAACCAGACGCTAGATTGATTGGCAATAGTAAGGGATCTGCTTCACAATAATCCTGATTTTCAAAAGAAGTGCCAAATTCTGAACAGTAGATGTAAAGTCTGTAAAGTCTCTAAGTTTCAAGCAGCAAATGTGAAAGAGTGCTGAGCATGGAAGTTCTGGAAGCGTGTATATACTCTGTACATTGTTTGGCTTCTGAGCATTTCGACTAGCATCTTGGTTAATATCTATGAAAGTAGAGCCTCTATATAAAATACACATCTGACAATGAAAAGGAACATTGCAAATACCGATAAATCTTATTTTAGAGAATCACCTACGATGAGTCCTCTTATGCTTAACTTCACCTCTGCCGATTTCCAGCTATTCGTCATTTTCATTATGCGATTTGGTGGTCTTCGCATGGATCATATTCAGAAATCTGGTTATTTTGAGAATTATGCTTCTCTTGTAAAGAGAATTCAGAGCATCTGTTCTAGTATTGATAGTACACATTGGAGGTAAGAATATGCTATTTGATTTGAGATCTATTTCTCGTTATTAGTTCCATGTTTTTTGAATTGAACTACGTATCCTTGGCTCTGTTTAGGTATGGTTTAATGGCACATGGAATGCTCTTGCTTCTGTCAGCCTGCGATTCAGAATCCAATATCCACAGTAATGTAGCAGGTAATGGGACATGGGTAAAGTGTGATTATGCAATAGTTCTTCAATCTATAAGGTTGGGTTAATTTGCAGGGCACTTTTTGTCAAATTTAAGAAGTGAGCTTCCACCACTGCGTGTTCTATCAGCTGCTGCACTTGTCTTGCTTTTAGAAATCTCTCATGGAAAAAGCAAGGAATCCATTTCTGAATCTGTGGGAGGGAATTCTGAAGATGTGAAAGCAATGCAGACTCCTCTTTCTTCTACACTCCTTGAAACAGACTTTGGAAAAGTCACACTACAGAATCTTTCTGTTGATCATCATTACGCAGATGGGCAGATACGTTCTGGGCAGGGTAGATCTGTTGGTCAATTTTCTGAAAAAAAAAATTCCATGGTATGGGTGCCAAGGAACTTACGCTCATGGCCTAGGACAAGGACATGGGATTCTACGATGAAAGGTGATGCATTCTCACCAAAATCTGCAAAGCTATTTCAGCTACTTGTTCAGGAATGTGGTATGGCTGCAATAGAAGCTTTTCGCAGTCCTTTGCAGAAGGCAGTTGTTGAGCCTGAGGATCGAGGATTGCAGTGTGCTGTTGCTGAAGTCATTGCAGGGTTTCTTCATGCAGATGCTATATGTGTTACTGATGCATGGAATGAGTGGCTTTGCTCCTTAGTAAAGAATTTCCTTAATCAGTCATCAGTTGAATCAATCCCTGAGTGGGCTGCATGCATTCGCTTTATAGTGACAAGGAAAGGAAGACTAGGCAAAAAGATTCCTGCTATGAGATCACTGATTATGTCATGCCTTGCTGATCGAGTTGCAGCCACTGCATCATCCAATGCCATTGTCAAACACTTTACGTTTCTGTGGACTGCGGTTGCAGAGTCTCCAATTTCTGATGATGAACCACATGAAGCAGCTTTTCAACAGGCACTATTGAATGAAGCTTTGTGTTTTGTACGACATCCTGCTCCTCAGGTATATCCTATATTTAAACTGAATGAATTCTGTATGCGGATAAATAGAATGATTAATCTGAACTAGGTTGGATATGTTGGAAGGGGGTTTCATTCTAAACTGATGCAAAAACGGGAATCACTATGATACTGTAATTTATCTAGTGAGGGTATAATTTCTAGTGTAATTTCAGCATTGGCATTAATGACCTCCAATGTCATATAGGATACGAGATCTTATATTGTAACTCTGAAGCCATAAATGGGGTACTGGAACTGAAAGCAGAAAGTAGTAGGAAATTTAGTTTCATGTTTTGGTTTACAAATTCGGATAGGTGCTGAATTTGTGAGACTAATTGAACCCTAATTTGGAATTTAGTACATCTTGATAGCACTCTAGCCTGCAATATTTTTGAAGTGAAGGGACATTACTCCATTCTCTGAATGTTTTAATGATACTACGTACGATACCTGCATATGTGAGCTTATTTCATTACTCTACCTCAGGTTCGTGAAGTTGTGGGTACGACAATTTGCATTATATTTACCAATCTTGAAGATTATAACGCTCGCATTCCCAGCTCTAATGGAAAGGAAATTCCAATAGAAAACACAGTTGACTGGATTATAAAAGAAGCAATATCTGCATCTGTTAAATGTCAAAATGAAGTGATTCAATCAGATGAGTCAGCTGCAGCAGAAAACATTTTACCTACAAGCACCAGCATTAGTAACGGCAAGACTGGTGATGATGTACAGGAATCCATTCGATTTACGGAGACGGTAGTGCATATCTTTGTGTAGAATTTTCATGTTGCAGTTGTTTCTTTATGATTTATTGAGGTAAATGCTGTAACATTTTGCAGGTTTTGTACCTTGTTATTACAGCAATGAAATCTGGTCGGTCACATCCATTGATGCATATTATTGTTGGAGTATTACAGCCAATTCTCTCTCTGCAGGTAGAACTAAGTTTTCAGACAGGACAATAATATCAAGTCTAAATTATTTCTGAAGATCTGCAAATATTCATACGATCTAAACTATATTTGAACCTGAACGCAATTGACTTATGCTGTTCTGTTTTGGACATGCAGGAAACATCTCACAAGGATCTCTCATCTTTGGCAAAAGTAGCACTTCAGTTCCTCAAGTTCCAAATCTTTCCAAATGCACAACGTGAAAGAGCTGTGTCAGCTATTTTGTCAGCAGCTGCTGATAGTAATTGGCGGACAAGAAGCACTAGCTTGAGCTTCCTTCAGTCATTTTTGTATAGGTATCTCTAGCAATCTAATTTTTATTTTTTAAGTAAGATTATGGAAACCAGTATATGAACCTTTTTTCATGTGGTGCAGGCACACTTTTCTGCTATCTGCAGATAGTCTTCTCAGACTATGGAGCAAAATAGAGGATCTGCTTGCTGACCCGCAATTTGAGGTTAGCAATACAAAACTTTCAAGCCTGTGCGTGTTTAAGCATTGTGACTTGGAAGGCCAAACAAGAACATAGATCTTAAAATATCAATTTCATTTCGAGAAAAATAATCTGGAATTTCGTAAGATGCGATATAATTTTAAAGGTAAATACAATGGTATTACTGAGATTAGATGGATTGGATGTTAAAGGTTCGATTTCCAATATTGGCTGCCCTGAGGTACTGTGCAAGTGAGGTCCCTATCAGGTGATAAAGGCACTCTTTGAAGCACTTATTGCTAGTGCCCCACAGAGAACAGTCCCAAGCAGTGGGTTTGCGTAGTGAGCCAGAGCCTTGTAAGGAAAGAGTGAGGAGCCCCCAGAGGTTCCTTCAAAACACACTCCCTCGAAGTTAAATCGAACATTGATAGGAGATGATACCTTTATAAAATAAAATGAGGATGAGAATAGATGACATGATTTTGGTCGAGTGAGAGATGGCATGAATTGTGGTTCGTTTTGTGCCATTTGTGATGCCTCATTAGTTGTTACATTGTTTGGCTTCTTTTAACCATCTGTTCCTCTTGCCTTTCCCAAGTAGCTACTCCGTTCTAACCGAGTGTCCTGTGTTTCAGTTCAAAAAATCAGTAAAGTGGTGAACATGATTCCATATGTCGATGTCACAATTGTCAGATCAGTTCCTGCATAGATTGGGTGTATGTATACCTGTCCCAATTTGTACCTGATGTGAATGGGGTCCTAGGACGGGGTGCCTGAGAATCAATGTGGAAGGGGGCCTTACTTATCTAAAACAATTCAATAACCACCAAAACTAAAAGTAATTATTATCCTTAATCTGGAAATTATAAGCTACTCACCATGATAACATTTCGTCCTCATTGTGTAAGGTCTCATGATATTTATTTATTTTGCTTTATGCTAATTTGTTGCTAAAGTTGTGTTGCCATTAAGAGGCTGCAATTTAAACACTTAGTGTCTGTACATGTACTATTGGTTTCCCTTTTCGACTTTTCTTTTACTTTATACCTTCAGGTAAGAGAACTTGCCGCAGTCACACTGACTGGCATGATGAAAGGTGCTGATGAACTATCAAAAAACTTTCGTGAGAGACAACTGCATAATGCTGTGGGGTTGTTACGTACCACTAGGTCGCAAAGGAGGTACACTATTAAGTTGAGATTGACTGTTTTCAGTATCGTTTTCTGTAGTATAAATTATGATTATATCTGTATGTACTTCAGGAGAGCTTCAACTGATGCCAGCTTAACTCCAATCAGTATGCATGCCGTTGTTCTAGGTTTAAGTTCCTGTGCGTTATCAGTCCCATATGACATGCCAAGGTCAGGTCTTGTTTTGCAAACGGGCATATAATCTTTTTATCTTTTGATGGTGTTATGTGTCGTTTGCTAACATGTAAGTTGTCATTTCCAGTTGGCTTCCAAAAGTGATAACAACGCTTGCACAATTTGCGCAAGAGTCGCCACCACATGTGAAGGCGACAGTTCGAAAAACAATGGCCGAGTTTCGCCGTACACATGCTGATGCTTGGGCAATTCAGAGATCCATGTTCACGGACGAGGAATTAGAGGTTAGATTACGAGATGAACAAAGCTGTTTCATTGTGAATTGCCTATAATGCTATATTTGTGTGGAGTGATGTTGTTTTCGTGTTGGTCTCAATGCAGATTCTAAGCGACACATCTTCATCTGCATCATATTTTGCATAATGACATGGAGGGCATGGATCGGTTGCTCTGTCAGGCTGGGGAGTTGGAGTGATCTGAGATAGTAAACACATTTCTGGTATGGTCACTTGTCGAATGGATTCAATTCCATGTTTTAGGCCATGAAATTTGGCACTAAAATCCTCAGGTTTCACTTTCAAGCTCATACATAGACAAATGCGAAAACACAAACTGACATACCTGTGCAAGAAGCAAATGGGCGTTTCAATGGAGCGGAGTTACAATCGGACTGGATGTCATCTTATGTTGTAAGTGGTTTTGTACAAACTCCAGACATCTACAAGTTCATGTGAATACCTAGATGTGCAATGTTGTACAGTGACGATTGTGGGCAGAATATGTTGCCGTAAATAATTTTCTGGGCAGAATTCCCATCCCTTGTGTGAGAGTTCAACAGGTTTTGGTTTTGTGGGCTGTGTTGAGACGTATTTGTCTTTAGCATCAACAAGTTCAAGTGATTGATCAATCTGGAAATTTCAGTTAAATTCAGCCAGTGATTGAGGGTCTTCATTAAAGTTCAAAAGTAACTCTTTTATGTTATTATGTAAGCTGTATCAAAACAAGAACATCGCAGCAGATTTTTCAGAGGCGAACCAAATTTGGATGCCGTAATCATCTCTAAGTTTTGTTTATTGTGTTGATCACCAAATTTCCTTCGAGATTATCGATAAAGTCCTTGAAATTGAAGTTTTTATCAGAAATGCCAAACCACTTTTACTGTGGTTTTTATCAGAAATGCCAAACATTACTGGAAAGTGATGTAAAATGCAACCTGCTCTCGAAATAGGAATGATAGTAGGAATGGTTTCATCTCCATCCCAAGGTCTTTTGGAAGAAAAGGAGAGAAGTATAGTAGACATCTCCCTCTAAAAAGCCTCTCTCTCACAAGAAGAAAAGAGGAGAGAGAAACTGATTGACATGTGATGGGTTTGGGGCAAATCAGTTTTTGATCCGTGGTCAAATTGTCCGAAGAGTGTCTTTGTCCTTTGTCTTCATACGAAGACATGCAATCTATTTCTCCAAAGTTATAGCGTTTATCTTAAGTTTTTCCAGTTTTGTCCAAAGTTTTTAGAGTGCGGAAAGATTTTGCTTGCAATGCAATATGCCTGCTACGAATGAATGGCTGGACATTGATAGGGTTGATGCCCAGACCAGAAGTTCCAGCTCTTGGCTCCAGAATCACCAGATTCCTGCAAAGTTTTAACAAATCGCGTAAATTCTTCTGCTTGCATTGCAGTATGCTGGCTACAAATGCCTACATCAGAGGCTTGGCTCCAGAATCATCCGTTGACCCTAAACCCTAAACCCTAAACCCTAAACACTAAACCCTAAACCCCGTTACTATAAAAGAAAATCATATTTTGAAAAGAACATATATAGAAACAAGAAAAACCTTCAGGTGTTTCAAAAGCTCGGAAAGATCTTCGCCGTTTGTTAAGGATGGTCCATCGGACGGCAGGGAGCAGATTTGTGTGTAGCTGTGTTAAAGCCTCTCTCTCTTCTCTGCGTCTGCTAAACCCTAACCCTAACCCTAATCCTAACCCTAAACCCTCCCATTGTCCCCTGCAACTGCTGCTGCTCCAGGTAAATCATCCTCTCTCTCTCTCTCTCTTTGTGTATTTTTTATGCGCTCTCCTGCGTCTGCCAAACCCTAACCCTAACCCTAAACTCCTATTGTTAGTCATCCTCTCTCTCTGTCTGTATTTTTTATGCGCTCTCTCTGCGTCTGCTAAACCCTAAACCCATACATACATACATACAGACATGCGTACATGCGTACCTACCTGCTGCACGCATGCATGCATGCCGGCGCATCCACATCCATAAGTCCATCCATACGTACATACATCCATCTGCCGCTGCACATTCGTTCCTCAATATGTTACATCAGGTACATACATGCATATGCTTGTATGCTCATATACATACATACGTACCTATCTACTTTCTTGCATATTTTACATGCATCAGTGCATGCTTGCATTCACACATGTATCCATCCATACACTCAACACTTCATCCATGCACGCACCATGTGCATGTATGTGCGCACATGCATGCATGCATGCATGTGTGCGTGTCTACGTACATGCATAGTACGCATGCATTGATGCGTGTTCATGTCTACATAGATCGCGTACATTATGTACATGCATACACACATGCATGCATACCCACCCGTGTGCCTACATGCATGCATAATGTACATATATACGCACATGCATGCATACCCACCTGTGTGCCTACATGCATGCATAATGTACATACATACGCACATGCATGCATGCATATATAATGTTTGCATTTTATTGAGCTTTTTTTAGACAATGGTGCCTAGTCACATCGTTTTCACAGAATGTTTTTATTGTTGAGTTGATCAAGAAGTTTTTTTTTTCTTTTTGTTTTTTGAAGTATGGATTCTTGTTAGCAAGACAGGGGTTGAGTAGAATTTTAGAAATCCATCTATAGCCTGGTTTGAGGCCAGTAGAGAAAATTTACTCTTTGCTCAAGTAAATTAGTTTCCGTATATTCAAAGAGAATCGACCTTAACCTAGTAGCCAAGTATCAAAATTTGTTGCATATTAGAGCTTTAAAATACTAGTTTCTAGATTTACAAATTGTAATTGGTCTTACTATTTGTTGTAGGATTTCAACGGAGTTAATACAAGAGTCGAAATATGGAGAAGCATCGAAGGAGGGATCTAAGGTAGCCAAGTATCAAAATTTGATTTTTATATTAGAGGATGTAATACTTATTTCCAAACTTGCAAGTTCTAATTGGTCATATTGTTTGATATAGGGTTTTCACATGAATCAATTTGGTAGTACAAGATTCCAGACACATTAAGGTTTAGGGTTCATACAATCTTGTTTGCCCAAACTTGGAGTCACTAACGTTAGTAACTACTTTTTGTTCCTTTTGATCAGTTGTGAAATTCATCTGTTTTGACACCTATCATGGTGATACTTACGTGTGTATTATCTTATGTGCATGTTTGTTTTGATACCTATCACGGTGATATGTATCCAATCCATTGAGGCACAATGATGTTTAGAGACAACTGCAGGATTTTCATGTCGACTTTCTGTGGAACAATCTCTACTTTGTGGATTCTTTTGATTTTGTAAATTTTGGAGCCTGATTGCGTAGTGATCGTACATTTAGAGACTAATAGCTTTTCTCATGCGTAGGATTTATGTGTGGTGTTCATTTGATTAGTGAGTGTTTTACACTTTTAATTGAATCGCAATGGTGGTTTAGGTGATCATTCAATTCGTTTTTTACCAGAGTTGGGTATTTATTTGTTGTTATAAATAGTCTTAATGAGGAAGCTTGAAATAATCAATCAAAAGAATGGGTTAGTGATTCATGAAATAGACACTGAATGTTGTCCCCTTATTTCAATCTGTGAATTTACACACTTTTGAGATATTTACCATGTGTTGGGGAAATGAGGGAGAGAAAGGGAGAGAATAAAGGAGAGAAATAGAGATATTAAGAAGGATGAAGAGTTTATAAGAGTAGAAGGTAGAGTAGACGACAAAAGAAAATACACCAAATTTTAACGTGGAAACCTCTCAAAAAGAGAGGAAAAAACCACGGGACAAAGTCCAAAACTTTTTTACTATCAAATGAATAAACGATATAATAAAGAAAGTTAGAGTGTACTTACAAATACTTTAACATAGGCGACACAAAGCAAGAACAACAAAATACCTCACAACCATAAGAGGTGTTGAGGATGGTGATGCTTGCGGTGCCGCCTCCTTGCCACGAGTTGAGGAGTAGAAGTTGTGTTATCTCCTCCAAAGAGAGTCCCCAAGACGGGGTATGTGAAGAAGAGTGAAGAGAAGGGTAAGGGTGTCTCTAGGAGTGTGTCCTCCACCTTCACAATAGAGCCTTTTTATACACAAAAGGCTCTCTCTCATTTTCTAGGGCTTGCTCATTTCAAATGAAAGGAACATTTCACACCTAAGGTAAAATGTGGCCTTTGGCGCCACCTAACTTGTGTGCTCTTTTCACACACACAAGAGCCACCTAACTTGTGTGCCTTAACTTGTGTGCCCATTCCACACACAATACACACACACACCCACACACACTCACACACACACATATACAAATTATAGTGTGAATACATGTGGCTAGAACACTCAAACACCATGAACCCAGATAGTATGTAGTTGAACAGCTTGACAGAAAGTAGTATTCATAACAGATTCTATCATAGTATGATGAATATTTGCAAGAGACTGACAAGCTTTCAAGATTCTCATTATTTCGATGCTCATGACTTCTCTTCACAGTTTTGAAGCAAACAACTCTGAACGCGTTGGTAGATAGTGCATGGAGTGCTTCTTAAAGTTAGAGTTGGACTTGTTTTGTAATGGGTTTTCTACATACTCTGAACATCTACAACTTCATAGATGTTCAATGCCATATAACAATGATTGTGATGAAGAATGCGTTGCCATAAATAAATCGTTGGGCAGAATAGCCATCCCTTGTGTGTGAATGTAGCAGGTTTTGATTTTGTGGGTTGTATTGAGATCGTCGTTAGCTTCAAGAAGTTTATATATGATGCAAGTACTCTGCAAATAAGAACAAAAATTAGGTTATCGTCTCAAAGAAAGAGAGAAAGAAAGATATATAAACGTGTTCTTAGGTGTTATTATCTCCATCCCAAGGTCTCTCCGAAGACAAGGAGAGAAATACATAAGGACTAGTTTTATCTCTATCTGAAGTCTCTTTCTCTCAAATAAAAAAAGAAGAAGAGGAGAAATAGATGTGCATTTTTATTGGGGCCTAATGAATTAAGCTGTATCTAAAATACCCATGGGAGTTACAGGCACAAACGGAATCCCATATTCTTTTTTTATAAAACAGGTTGTCATTAAACTAACTTTGCGGTAGGGAATTATATTGAACCAAGCCCTCGATAAATCTTTTAAAGAATTTAGAGGTCCCCCTTTGGGAATTATTTGATTGATGAAAATTCCCAAATTTGTCATTGACCCATGTGCCTGAGCGTCAAAGCGTCTGAACAAATAGAGTAAGTGTGTGCTCTAGTTAAATTTCCTGATGTGTAATGGAACGAAGAAACTACTAACAAAAAGGACAGGTCATACCTGATGGAAAACGCATTACAAAAATCACAATCGATTTCTACTAGTAAGAAACGGTTGATGAAAGAAACAGCTTTGAGGCACGCACAAAAGGGAAATTATATTTAGAGAAATATAACATGAAAATACAGAAGAGGGGTATTTTTGAGAGAGAGATACGGGGAGAATTATTACGGGGGGGGGGATGGGGGGAAGGGGAATATGCACCCAAGGGTATTTTCGAGAGAAATATGGGAGAAAATACGCACACAAGGGTATTTTTGAGAGAAATATGGGAGAAAATACGCACAAAAGGGTATTTTTGAGAGAGATAGTGGAGAAAATACCCACAGAAGGGTATTTTTGAGAGAGATACGAGAGACAATACGCACAGAAGGGTATTTTTGATAGAAATACGGGAGAAAATACCCACAGAAGGGTATTTTTGAGAGAGATACGAGAGACAATACGCACACAAGGGTATTTTTGAGAAAAATACGGGAGAAAATACGCACAGAAGGGTATTGCAGAGAGAGATAGGAGAGACAATAGGCACACAATGGTATTTTTGAGAGAAATATGGGAGAAAATACACACAGAAGGGTATTGTTGAGAGAAATACGAGAGACAATACGCACAGAAGGGTATTTGTGAGAGAAATAGGCGAGAAAATACGGTGCCTTTGAAGAAGTCTGAAGGAGAACAGAACGGAACAGAACAGAACAGAACAGAACAGAAGAGATCAAGAGAAGAAGAAGAAGAAGAAGAAGAAGAAGAGCAGGACGCAGGTTTTCTCCCTGCCATGGCCGACGATCTCGAGCAAGAAGCTCACGAAGCGTACCTCAGCGATGACTTTCAACTCGCTGCCGACCTCTTCACCAGCGCCATCGCTGCTCATCCATCTCGCTCTGCCTCCCTCCTCTCCAGCCGAGCGCAAGCTCACATCAAGCTCAGCTCCTTCACAGGTTCTATCTAATTCACCTTAAACACAAAAATCTGCTCTCGAAGATCGACTTCCTTGCTTGAAATCATATCTTCTTCTCTTTTTGCTTTCTTCTCCTATTTCCTCGTCGGGTTTCGTCCTTTAAACTCAACCATAAAGTGAGAATCTGTGGGGGAAACGCTTCCATTTTGTGTTTTAACTGTGCTTTCTTCTTGCTTGCGTGATCGTTGTGCTTTTCTATATCAGACCAATATATTCTGCGATTCACACCTTCGATTGTGAGCGGAAGGACCAGATTCTGTGTTTTGGGACCTATTGATCTGTGCTGTGAGCAGTCGATTCTGTGTATTTCGACCATAGTCCTCCTATGACATTAAAATCTTACTTATTTGTGGATCAAAGATTCGATCCTTTTGTAGGAAATGAAGGGCAGCCAGCTTCAAAAACCAGGATAAAAAAGGTGGAAAATTTGCAGATGGAAACATTTAGAAACGCATAATTATTTTCTGGAAATACTAAAATGTGCCTACTAAAATCATCAAATTTTGAATTAATCTGTAGGTTATGCATGATGATGAACCGCCCAAGGTAAGTCAATTTCCTTGAACGTTAATCTAGGGTGAGTCGGGAGGAACTGTTATTGACATGAGGCAGAGATTTGCATAAGTTTTTTGCATATATGGAACATTGGAATAAAAAGGTAAGCTATACTGCTAGCCAACTACAACATATATTTGCTCAATGGGTACAGAGGAATCGCGCATGAGTGATTGCGGACATAAAATTCAAAGGAAAAATATATCCCTAAATACTGGGTAGAGGTCAAAAGACATTTAGATAAATATCCTCAAGATTCAGGAAGCATGGGCGAATCTTAAAATTGAAGATGACACACCTTTCTTATGAAGTAAATGATGAATAATCTATGTAAAATAACAAGATGAGTGGCTTTCTTCCAAGTTGTTCTCAAAACTTAACTTCCAAGAATCTTTGGATGTAGATGCTGTTGCTGATGCTAATCGAGCTATAGAGCTGGATCCTAAGCTTTCCAAAGCTTACCTCCGCAAAGGGTAAGTAAGTACATGCATTGCTGATCTATGAACCTACCCTTGTTTGTTCAACTGCATATGATTGAAATTTATGTTGTTTTTTTCTCGACAGCATTGCGTGTTTTCGTCTTGAAGAGTATGAAACTGCGAAAGCTGCATTTTTAGCGGGATCAAAGCTTGAACCATCTAATCCA
Organism: Azolla pinnata; assembly: GCA_037176905.1. Classification (NCBI taxonomy): domain Eukaryota; kingdom Viridiplantae; phylum Streptophyta; class Polypodiopsida; order Salviniales; family Salviniaceae; genus Azolla; species Azolla pinnata. Next base: position 31,044 of record JBBBWG010028688.1, read on the forward strand.
ACTTACAAAAAATGGATTGAAGACTGTGATGCCGCCATTTCAGGTAGGATTCAGCTATTTGTGAAGTGATTCATGGGTAGGCAATGATTTGAAGGATCAAAGTGTCACAGCTGATGCTGTTAAATTCCAGTATCGTTTGTTTACTAAGTGCTATTGGAAGATATGATTTGTGATAGTAAATGTGTAGAATGTGTTTGGGGCAGAATATGTGGAATAAGTACTAAAGGTGACAACATCTACTTGGTGTTTCAGAAGAAGCTGCAAAGGCTGATACTCATTCCATACAGGAAAACGTATCTGCATCAACAGATCTTAGCAATCACCTAGTTGATAAAGAAAGTGAAGCCCCTCCTGAAGTTCCCCTTCATCCACCAAAGCCTATTTTGACTTTTAGGTAAGGATGGAAATGAATTCACAGGGATCTAAGCCGTTTTGCTCGCTTCAAATTTGTTTCCTTGCTGAATTATAAAAAATGTATATTTCTTTGTATTTCTACAGGCATGCTTTTTATCAAAATGAAAATGAAGTAGTTGTGGAGATTTTTGCCAAGGGAGTGAAACAAGAGCAATTGAAAGTCGAGTTTGGAGTGCAACTGGTAAGCTAAAGTGGCCTGTTGGTTCTGTTTTTGTTTTACCTGAATTTTCCAAGAGCTAATACGTGGTGTCTTGTTTTCACATTTCAGTTGAAGGCAACTATTGATATCCCATCAAATGATCCCTACATTCTACAAACCCGTCTCAATCAAAAAGTGAGTCTCTTTCTTTGAATTGATAAGAAATGAAGCACTACTTTTGTTGGAAGTTCAGAAGCTGAAATCAAGATTTCTTTATTTATTGATTATATCATAGCCTTATTATTTTCATTGGCTTTTTTGGTTGAAGATTAATGTGGAGAAATGTAAATACAACATTCTGAGTACCAAGGTTGAAATACGGCTGTCGAAATTAGAGAAGTTGCAATGGAAAACACTTGAGTATGACCAGAATCAGACAGCTGTCCAAGCACCAATAGTTTTATGTAAGCTAAGTTATACGAAAAACATTGAAATATGATCTAATTGCCGTATGTGAGCTTTCTTCTTTTTACTCCCTCGAGTAATATGTGAAATTGTTTATTAGGAACTTGCTTTTTCTTGATGGGAATATGCTTATGCAGTGGCCTCGCTTATGTAAGAATCCTTCTTGGGTGATTGTGGCTTACTAGGCATCTTTGGTTTTGGGCAGGCCAGCTACATTGAATGCATAATCACAATAGCTGCCTTTTGTTTTTGCTACAAATGATCTGTTTGCCACTCAATACACTGACTCTTCCAAGTGTATGTCCATTAAACTTTTGCCACTGTAAAATGTTGTAGCTCACTGTTGGAACTCCTCTAACTCAAGTCTGAGCACTTTTCCCAAATTTCAAATAGGTGTCCTCGTATCATTTCGTCAGGGGTACTCAATATGGTACGATAGTCGGAATATGCCATAAATGAACTGTGAATTGCTAAACTAGAGCATGTAATTGCAAGAGGAAGCAGAATGAGGTGTTCTTATAGTTGATCTTTTGGGCGACAAAAAGAAAGCCAGTGGGCATTAAGGGGAAAAGATGGCAAATTTTTCAGGGTTCTTTAGAGATTTTGCCATTCTATTACCCTACCTATAATGGGCTCTCTTTGCAACTAGGGGCATATTAGTTATATAGAGTTTATTCCTCTGTCCAGAGTGGTTTATGGAGGGAGTTCTTTATTCTTAAGTATATAAGGTTTCAAGAGAGTTTTTTAATTTATCTAATATTTTGTGCTCCAGCGAGCGTAAAATTGGATTATCCTTCCTCTAGCAAGAAGGCTCACAAAGACTGGGATAAATTAGAATCGGAAGTTAAAAAGGAGGTTTGATCTGCCAGAAACAATTCATTAAAAACTCACTAAGCTGATATATTTATATATAGATTAATAAAAGAAATCTTGCCAACCGGTAGCTGTTGTATGTCTTTTCAGGAGAAAGATGAAAAATTGGAAGGGGATGCTGCGTTAAACAAGCTCTTCAGGGATATATATCAGAATGCAGATGAGGACACTCGAAGAGCAATGAACAAATCATTCGTGAGTCTTTCTCTCTATCTTTTAATCTGGGCTTTTTTGCTTCACATTTATGGATGGTGTATGATAAAAGATAGAACTCTTTTTTCTTTTAATCAATGAAGGTAGTCACTTGGTAAGCACTTTTGTTTTATAGCTATTGATATTTTTCATGGTTTAATTTTGGTATTTCTCACAACAAATACCTCAATTATTACGGATCATGAGTAATATTAGAGAAGATTAGAGAGAATAGAATGGATTAAGGGTGCTTAACTATACCAACCACTCCCCAGCCAAAGATTGAAGACGAATGCAAAATACCATCTGTGTTTCATACCACAAAATATTACCTTAGATTATACCTTAGAAGTTGACCAGTACGGATCTAATGACAGACAGTCTATCCTCACCAAGAGTCTTCATAGCGTCTCTACATGAAGTTGTGAAAGGAGGTAGCTAGTCCCTTTATATAGGTCAACTTCTAGGGCTCTTTGACCACTAGGTGTGTTCACACCTGTTTGATGACCATATGGATTGGCCTCGGATAACCGGTTTCTTACTTATCATACCCTTGAACCAATGAAATAAGCCTTATAAATTGGTTCCTAATGCTATGCCCACAACATCAATTGGTCATACTGTAAAGACTATGATAGTGTTTACAGAAGTTGTGACAGTAATAAACTCTATAAACTTGTCATGCTGATGAGGATCATGGTGATGGTGTTGTAATCTCCATAAGTTGTGCTTCATTTTTTTAGGAATGTAATATGACTTAAGATACGATATTCGTTTCATGTGCTCGAGCGGTGGTTTTTGTTTTTGTTTTCTATGCAGGTTGAATCTAACGGAACAGTGTTGTCGACAAATTGGAAAGATGTGGGCAAGAAGTTTGTGGAGGGTAGTCCACCTACAGGGATGGAGATGAAGCAATGGGAGAAATAAGAAACACTTCCTCCATCTCAAAATCTAGCCATATAACCATGTATCGCTGCAACGTAATCGTGGGACAAGGTAGTTTGGCTTTTGGACTGGGTTATGGAATCTTGAGTGTTATATTGACCTCTCTTGAATTGTTTATGTTGTATCTATGAGCGTTTTCGTGGACCTACAATATGATTTATAATCCACGTTGCCGGTTTTGCTTCCCTCGATAATACTATGTCTAACTAATACAAGTCGTAAGCGCCTGCCTGATTAACTACATCTTAATGCTTACTAGAATGAGAAACTATAGATTAATGCCTAGTTTTCTCGCTAAAAGTAAAAGCCGAATTAGTCGATCGGCACTAAATTAATTGCAGTTGAAATCGAGCTAATCGAATACAGCAAGGGAATCGATTAAAAACAGCAGTACGGCGTAGGAAGTGATTAGTAAAATAGCATCAGGAAGATTAAGAATCAATGAAGATGAGAAGGGATGGATGGAAGCGATTAGTAAGAGAAGGATAGAATTGACTCGTGAGAAGTGATCAGGAGGAGTAGGCTATACTATACTTATTCTTGTTCGCTTGGATCGATCCATCGACCATCGATACATGTAGTTTGTCGAAGATGGAGTGCATGCATCCATCGATGTATACAGACAGATGACACCCACATCCGCTTTCATGAATGCATGCATGCATACATACACATATACAAACACGAATGTAAGTTTGCAAATGTTTGCGAATGCTGTAAGCGAATGCTTACGCGCTTTGTTTTCTCTTTTAAAAGGACAAAGAAAACGATCGTAAATTGTCTTGCCTTTCAGAAAAATAAGTTTGTATTTCTTCCGATTTCAGCATTTGATCCATCATATTTACCATTCTTCTGGTCTGCAACATAGGTTCGGCGATCTATATCGATCCCTCGAATGCTCGAATCATTCTCGGTTGCGTTTGCAGCTTGCGAAAGCCATGGTTCGTTCTGTGCAAATGAATAAGCATAATGCATAATGCATACATGAAGAACATGATGATGTTGCATGTATGTCCAGATGTGCAAGCATGCATCGAACGAATGCATGCATGCATGCACATACATGCATGCATGCATAAGCATAATGAATAAGCATAATGCATATGCGTATATGAAGAATATGATGATGTTGCATGTATGTACAGATGTGCAAGCATACATACATGCATGCACATGCATGGACGTCTTTCAAAATTTGACAGTTACAAAAGACTTCTCCTTCTTCTTCTTCTTCTTCTTCTTCTTCCGCTTCTGCTTCGCAAATGTTCTGTCCTGTTCTGTTTCTTCTGTGCATGCATCGCAAATGTAGAGCCGCCACGAACTCCAATCCGCACAGGCCCGATCACCAGGTTCGTATCTGCTTTCCGACCTATCAGACTTTCTCTCGGTCCATCGAAATCCCCTCCCTTTTCTCCTCGGACCAGTGTATAATCAGTTCCTTTCCGATCGCTGAATCGACATTCCATCTGCACTCCTTTTTGTTCCCTCCTTCTCCGCCACACCCCGCATGCCTGGAATGCGGGATATGGCTTCCTTCTCTTGAAACCAAACTGTGCACCCGTCCGATCGGCGAAAAATGGGAAGAAGAAGCACCTGAATCTCTTGTACTCTGATGAGCATGATTTATTGTTGATGTTCGAACGGAGGGAATCGTCTCTCAACGGCAATATGTGCATCTGACATGCATCTGCATGGCTTTTGTATCTGCGAATTTGTGTACGCCAGGGTGCGCACACGTACGGTTTAGAGAACCAGACTTATCGCGTCTAAGTGAGCTTCCAATTAGTAATCCTAATATTTGGATGCAAATATGGTTTCCTGATTGGAAGGTAATTTGCTGGTGGTAATTCTGTTGCAAAGATTATCTGCTTTGGCGTAGATGTACATTTCCTGGATTCAGGATCTGCCATAGCCTGCCATAAAGCAACCATCAATAAGTAAGTTTGATCATTTAAAGCCTTACATGCTTTTATATCTTTGTCGATAGGTAGTCTAATTATGAGTACACATGAAGCGTCCAATACATCCAATGCCAATCGATCCAGACCAAAGTGTATGTGTTCTGTTCCATTTATTTTTTCCAAATTATTAGAATAGTTCTAACCCACCATATCGATTGGTTGTTCTATGTCATCCTGCATATTTTCATATAGCTAACTTATGTGTTGCAGTGATTCTGGATAAAGTATTGTGGTAATTGGAATTGTAGTTCAGCAGAAAAATGGTTAAATTTGTGTTGTAGAATTATGTGGTCTCTTATGAATCATCTGAAAATGTCTATGTATTGTTCTTTAAAATAGAAACTGAGTGCTATATATTATTGTGGAGTGTATATAGGCTGGGTATCTCAGGACTCCCCAGCTAGTAGTGCTAGTACTGTAATTCATGATCATTAAAGGGAATCATAGACACAAGTCAGATCAAAACTACTCTGAGATGCAATATGAGATCATTTAGATGTCTTATAGAAAGTGAAACCAATTCTGATTTGATAACTTTCGTGTGGTTTCCTTTACTTATTTACTTATCCTATTGCTAAAACTACCATAGCGTAAGTGATAATTTGGACTATCAGACTGTTGAGTTTTTATTTATTTATTGTGATTAACGTATGAGTGGAGGTGATGGTTCATTATGACTACTATTGGCATGCAAAATGCATCATTTCCAATATGTACCTGATGATGATGTTGCATCGTCTATGAGCCAGAAACAAAACCTTCTCAATGTATTTTGGTGAATTTTGAAAAAATCCGCCTCAATCTTGTCCTATCTTTCTCTTGCAGTCTCAGCATTCACACAGCAAGAACTGCCAGCTTGCAAGCCTGTATTGACACCAAGATCGGTATCTGTACATCTCTCCTTTATTTTCAGAAGATTAAATAGTTGCATTTTAGGGAATTTCTGAAATCTTCGGAACAACTGGGGAAGTAGATAAAACTCCAGGGCAATTTATATTTTTGTTCCCACCATTGATCTGTACTCAAAATTTTGAATTATAATGACATATTTGGCCGTTGTGTAACAGGTGATAACAATTTTCATGTTCGTTGGTGTAGTTTTCATCCCTGTGGGTATTGCTGCCCTGCTTGCTTCAAAGAGTGTAAGCTTATATCAGTATCATCCTCATTCCTTTTTTTCCATACAATGTATGGTTCTTTTCTAGGATCTCCGAAGTTCAGAAAATAATTCTTCTACAATGCAAACCATTCACAAGGGAATTCATCGTGAGCTTTGGAAATTTTTTATAAATTCTATTTGTGGCTCTAACACTTCTAACGACTGTAGCTTTGTCAAAATATATATCCTCTTTTCTTTGTAAAGGAAGATGAACATTTGAGTTAATTGTTCTTGCAATTTTAGTCTTTTACAGAACACTTCGATTTGTAATTTCCTGTTCAGTTTTGATCTTAGAAAGTTCCAAAGAAGTGTTGCATATGGTCACTCTTTTCTGTTCTAATATAGGTGGTTGAAATTGTTGATGAGTATGAGACAGTTTGTATTCCTTCGAACTACACAGATAATGATTCAAGGGTTGCATTCATACAGGATGTAAACACAAACAAGCAATGCTTTAGAACTGTACAGGTCGTCTCTCGTTGTCATCAGGACTTGAACCATGAATCTTCTGGATTTTTCCACCTAATCAGGAGCTTACTAAGTTTTCATTGTCTCTTCTGTAGGTTCCACGATTCATGAAGCATCCTATTTATGTGTACTATGAACTTAGTAATTATTATCAAAATCACAGAAGGTAAGTTCTCGCAGAATATTTCTTACTTTGACATGTGCATATTTAGTCTATCTGTTATGCATCTGACTAATTAAGAGTAAATACTTCCGATGGTATTAAAGTATTCGAGTACTTCTTCATATACCCAAATGGCTTAATTTCCAGAGATTCCTCAATTATGTTCTAATAAGGGCTGAAAATGCAATGAGTTGAACATGTAAGTTCTTAGTAGCAAGTATGATGGTTGACCAAGAGCATCTGGAAAAATGTTGGGAATATATGGGCTTTTCAGAGTTTCTCCGTAATAATAATACTTTTTACAACTGATTGCTGAACTTTTTTCTGTCAGGTATATAAAAAGCAGAAGCGACAAGCAACTGCTGAGAGGGAATAGCACTTCCTTATCAGATACAGATAGTTGTAAACCAATACAGTTGTTGGGGTCCCTTCCTATTGTACCATGTGGTTTGGTAGCATGGAGCTTATTCAATGATACATACAAGTTCACCATTGGCGGTCAGCCAGTTGTTGTAAATAAGAAAGGTATCGCTTGGAAGAGTGATCGTGAACACAAGTTTGGGAATGTTTATCCTCAAAACTTCCTAAACAATTTGCCGAGTAATGAGAATGGAAGTCTCATTGGAGGTGCAAGTTTGGATCCCACCATACCAGTGAGTAACTTTTTCATCTTTCTTTAAGTTAGTGTGTAAAGGTGAATGTGTTAACTTTTTGGATCATGGATTGTGTGTGCATGAGAGAAAACATGGTTGTACATAGAGCTAATTGTATTGCAAATTTGATTGAAAAGTAGTTATTATTATTATTATTATTATTCAAGAACTTTATGCTCTGGATAGTGCATGATGCAGTTGAAGCGTGCGATATTCATCATGTAGATGCACTCAAGCTGAGACCTTGTAGTCTTTGGGGTCAATAATGAATGGTGGGTTCTCGGATCCCAACCAGGATACATTCTTCTATAGGATGTTATCATTATACAATTGAATCAATCAAGGAATACTGATGTCCTGTGTAGCCAGGAATGTGCATCTTGGGCTTCATGTACTAATAATATAGGAAATGCAGCACCTTACAATGATAATATTAGATGCATTGCATTACATTAGTACCAACAAGAAGATCAATACAAATTGATTATATTGTGTAGATTACAGTTACGCACCAAAAAGAAAGACAGTTATAAACTGGTCAGAACAAAACAAACCAGCAATCCTAAACATCAAGAGCATCAAAGACTTGAGAATAAAAAACATGTTTGATTTATAGTATCTGCTGTGACATTGCAGCTGAACGAAAATGAAGATCTTCTGGTATGGATGAGAACCGCAGCTTTACCAACATTCAGGAAGCTGTATGGAAAGATCGAACGAGACCTTGCTGCCAACACTCAATTGGTCGTGGAAATCAACAATGTGTATAATACGTACAGTTTTGGAGGAAAGAAGAAGCTAGTTCTCTCCACAACAAGCTGGCTGGGTGGAAAAAATGACTTTCTGGGCGTTGCTTATATCAGTGTCGGATCTCTTTGCCTGTTCTTAGCCTTGCTTTTCTTTCTGCTGCAATGGAAATATCCAAGGTATATTCTATCAGTGTGCTCGTTCCATTTTTTCCAAGTGTATTTGGTTACGTGTAATAAGTAGATAGTAATGCCCTTCTTGGAATGTAATGCTACAGGGCACTAGGTGATACAAGATACCTCTCATGGAATCGAAAGGCATCGAGCCATTGAGGTGTTGAATAGCAACATTTTGGTGAATCGTTTAAAATGAGCAATGTGAGCATGCATATAAGAGTAGTAGAACATGCATTGTAAAATAATTTAATAGCTGTACATAGACCTTATTTGAGTAGTGCATTTTGAGGCTTAATATACTGTTTAGCCATAACAGTTAATAGTGTTCTCCAATCATATATAATTGCTTTCAGAACTTGAAATGCTGAGGCAGAGAGATTTTTGCCACTATTGAATTTGTCTCATCTTTCCCTATGCTCTCATTCCCCATGAAATTTCGGAACCTAGAAGAAATTGCTTCTATAAAAGCGTTCAGAAGTTTGGAGCAAAAAATAGGCATCGGTGTTTCAACCAACTTGAAATTCAGAAGCTAGGAATAATGGGAGCTACTTTTATAATTTATGACATCCATTGCAAGTTATGTGCAGACTAACTGAGTAATGTACAGTCAATAAACCTCGGGACAGGTTATATTTCTCCCATGCATAACTCTATGCTTTTGGTTGTGAGTAAAAACAGGATTCCACCACCAAAAACCGAAGGGATCAATTCTTAAAACTATGAGAAGAATAGACTGTGGGAGCAGCATTACATTTTGTTATGCCTATACCCTTCGATGTTGGAATATATTGTGAATGCAAGAAGACCCATTCTTCATGGTCATTATTACTCTTGTTTAGCTGTCTGATGTTGAGCAAGACTCAGTAAATGCGATATGCCTTTGGTCCATAGTTCATACTCTGACTCGTTCTTGCTCTCTAGCTCCATCATTCCCGTGTTCGTCTTGATGCCAAAGTATTTCCTTTCAGTTGCATTATCGAGTAGACCCCTCCCAGGCCATGGAGGAATGTCCCGTATAACATCCACAACAATGCCTGCTCAATGAAAAACACCGAAAGCAACATTGAGGATCTGGTGTGATAATACCTTTCTCTCTCTTTTCTACAAACTAGCATTGTTCAAAAGATTAAAAATGTTCATTATGGGTCCATTCATCCAATTCTTTTATAAACTTATGATGCACCGTACAGATCTGCACGGATTGTTAACCAATCCGACACTCACTCCAAAAAACACAACATTACACATCAAAAAGAATGGCTCCAAAGTAATATGCAACATTACTTACGTTTCTTACTCTTCTTGAGAGTGCCAGCCATATATTTCCCCTGTGACTTGACAATTACCCGCGACTCTTTGTCCATATAAACAAAAAGAACCCTCCAATGCAACTCTCCTGTGCATCAAGAAGTTTGAGTCATACATACATACAAAACATACATGAGTTCTAAGCAAGTTGCTCTTTCTTTTACCTTTCCGTGTCCGCTTGAGAAACTCATATCCTCTCTTAAGAAGATCCAGGTTGGCGAATTCTGCACTGTCGTCCGACCTGGAATCCCCACTCAAATGATGGGGTGCATGAAACCCACCACCTCTCTCATTTGTGTATATGGGTTGAATGGGGTGGTTTCTCATTGCCCTCGCCTTCAATGTCTCCGCAGCACGCAAAGCTATATGATACAATGGCACAATTGTGTCAATGAATGATGAAGCGGAGGGCTTATGCATAGATAGTACATGTTCACATTTGAATATATGTAATGACCACCAAATATGTTTGTTTCTACATCAGTATGAGTTCAT
>JBBBWG010028688.1:43603-54040 GCA_037176905.1 Azolla pinnata
TGTCTAAGACCACTTGAACGAGGTCGAAATAGATGGCATGGAAAGAAAGGCATGAATGCCATGCTCCAAACCACTCGGAATTAGCAAGTACGTGAATGCCATGGACATAAATTAACACATTAATTTCATGCCCAAAATCATATTGACTAGTAATTCAAAAACCCACATGAAATGCCGTTTCTCAAATCCCCAGTTGAATGGAAATTACATGAAGGCCATGAATGACACGCCCAGAACCACATGAGCTAGTAGTAATTCACAAGACCCACAGGAAAGGCAAGAGCAAATGAAAACTAGATACAGAAGAAAGAAAGAACGAGGAGACTAGGCAGGGCTCACCAACAAATCATCTGTGTTTGTCGGAGACATGATTGAAGGAGGCTCAGAAGCTCGACCATATCCAAGAGCACTGCAGCTAGATTGATGATGAGAATTCCGCCTAGAACTGAAAGCAGATGCATCCTGAGGTAAACAGAAAGGAAGAGCAGAAAGGGAGGAAAAGAATTAAATCTCTTCACGTTTTACACTCGGTAATGCTCCTCAGAAGAAGGCGATTCATGCAAATCTCAAAAACATTTATGCATGAAACGCTTCAAGACACATTTGCACACGGATTCAGAGAGTATAATTGAGCATGCTTCTGCAGAGACTCTGCCCTCGAATAGAAACAGGGCTTACATTGATCTGAGGCTCCATCAATCTGTGCAGGACGGCCTGAGCATCCATGGTGGAAGCGAAAGAGAAGGGAAGAATGTTGCAGGATGAGGAAGAGGAAGACGAAGAGAGCGAGACTAATCTTTCTTTCTCTTCCTCCTCGTCCTCTTCTTCTTCCTCATCCTCTTCCTCTTCCTCTTCTTCTTCTGTGTCTCCTCCCTTCCCAATTAGCACTTGAGAAGGTTTAACGAGGTTGAAAGAGGACCCCTGCTTCAGCGATCCTCCTCCGTCGTCTTCTTTATTAAGCTCCATGGATGAGAAGGCGGGCCCAGGGAGGTTCACAGGGGGTCCATGGAATGAAGAAGAAGAGGACGACGACGATGAAGAGGACGATGATGGAATGTCATGCAGAGATGAAGCAGGTTTCATAGCTAGACAAGAAAGAAGCAGGAGCAGCAGAGAGAGAGAGAGAGAGAGAGAGAGAGAGAGAGATCTGAGCTGTGTAGGGGAGACAAACAGAGGAACGAGCTCCGGAATCGGGGCCTGAATAGCACAGAGAAATCAACAGAGGCGGAGGTGCGGAGAAGAGTGGATGGGCTTTATAGAGACGGAGATGGAGACAGAAGACAGAGAACACAGAAAGCCTTCTCGTTCTTCTGCTTCAGCTTCTGCTTCACTGTGCCTTCTGCTGCTTTGCTTTCTGATTTCTGCGCCTTTTCTGCTTTTTCTGCTGCGCTCTGCGCTTCGCCATATCTCGAAAAGGGCGGCCCAGCTTCCGTTTCGTCTCGCCAAAGGGATTAGGGTTTAGGGTTTAGGGTTTAGGGTTTAGAGTGTAAACCCTGAAGCGCAGACGATGGTGATGGAGAGCTGAATCAGCTATGGCCATGGAGATCCATCTGCGTGTGGGGCAGCAGCAGCAGCAGCACCACCATTCCTCGGACCAACCACAACGATCATCGACTGAGCTATGGCTATGGCCCACGATCGAGCACAGACAGCTATGGATCGATCGAAGGTTACTTCGCCATGGGAGAATCGAAAGCATTTTTACCCTTAGGGTTTTCACAGATGCCAGCTGCAGGGAAGAAGAGAGGGAGAAGGAGGGAGGGAGGGTAAAACGCTGTACCTTCTAGAGAATGATGCAGCTATGGCGGTTTTTCCAGCAGACAAAATGCAGAACAAATCATTCAGCCATGCAGAGAGAGGGAGAGGGAGAGAGAGAGAGAGGAGACAGAAGACAGAGAAGACAGAGAAAACAGAAACCCTAGGGGAATGGGTCCATGGAAGAAGAAGAAGAAGATGAAGAAGAAGAAAGGAGCAAGAAGCAAGAAGAAAGAAAGATAGAAAGATGAAAGATGAAGCAGAAGGAGATCTGAGAAGACGCCATGGAAGCTCTGAGAGAGCAAAGCAAAGCCCAGGAAGCGAGAGAGATGGAGCCCTTCCTTTTACCTGATGGAAAACTCTGAGATTTTTTTTACTGCGGACTGAGATGTAAATGGAAGGGAAAGGGAAGCTTCTCCATCGCCATGGCTTCTCTCTCTCTCTCTTCCTTTCTTTTCTTCTTGCTGTTTGTTCGTTGTCTTCTTCTGTCTTCTGTGTTTTCTTCTTGTATTGTTACTGCTGGAGCAGGTTGGAGGACGAAGGAGGAAGAGCTTGAATCGCCATAGCCAAAATCCATCAGAGATCTTGGGGTAGAAACTGTCATATCCCTGCGCAGACTGTGTGAGCTAGCTGTACACGAAATCCCCATGGCTGATGATGGTGTGCTCCGCCATAGCCATCCATCTCTTCCTTCTCCAATCCTGCAGAGCTTTTTTGCAGCCATGGAATTGCACATACCAGATAGACGATGATGCAGGGAAATTGGATCTCAGATCTCAGATCCCCCCCCTCTTTGTTCCGATCGATCGACGACGAAGATGATGATGATGATGATGATGGCGTTGATGAATGCAGGAATCGCTGGATCGACCCCATCTTTCTTTCTGCGCCGAATCGATCCATCCGTAACCCTAAACAGAACCCTAGATAGAGAAAGGGCCATGGGGTTTAGGGTTTAAGGTTTTAGGGCTTATGGTTTAGGGTTTGCCCTTCTTTGCTTCTGCTTCTGCTTCTGCTTCTTCTGCACCTGCTTCGTGCACAAGCAGCCCGAAGCCCTAAACAAACCCTAGAAGAAGGGCCGTGGGGTTAGGGTTTAGGGTTTAGGGATAGGGTTTAGGGTTTGCCCTTCTTAGCCTCTGCTGCTGCTTCTGCTTCTTCTTCTGCAGCTGTAAACAAACCCTAGAAGAAGGGGCGTGGGGTTAGGGTTTAGGGTTTAGGGATAGGATTTAGGGTTTGCCCTTCTTAGCTTCTGCTGCTGCTTCGACCACAAGCTGCCCGAAACCCTAAGAAAGCAACTTCCATGTCCGCTGTCTGTTCGCCGTCCTCTTTCTTTTCTTGCCTGTTTGTTTCCTGTGTGCCCAAGATCGCCATCACCGTTTCTCGTTCACCCATCCCCGTCTTCTCTCTCCTTCGTCCATTTCCGTCTTCCCTGCTACGGAGATCTTCCATGGATCTATCTGTCCAAGGTTTTTGATGGGATCGAGGGGGGGGGGGGGAGGAAAAGACAGAGAGAGAGAGAGAGAGAGAGAGAGACGAAGCTCGGAGCAGAAGACAGAAAGCCATGGCCATGGTAAAGGAGGCGCAGACCAAAAGGGTACGTTGCCGAAGAAGAAGAAGAAGCAAAGGCTCTGACAAAGACAGAAAGACAAGAAGAAGCGAGTGGCTATGGCGATGGCACCAGAAGCTCGCCACCATCGCCACATTTCCATCTCTCTTCCTCTTGTCTGTGGTGTCTCTGCTCCTCTCTGCCTTGCAAAACCCTAATCCTGTGGAAATCCGAGCTCTCTTCCTTCTAGGGCCTCGAAGTGCGGGGAGACAGGGAAGGATTGGCGAAGCCGACAGAACAGAACAGAACAGAAAGCTCTCTGCAAACCCTAAAAAGAAGCCATGGCCATCCTCCTCCTCCTCATGATTAGGGTTACGGCACGCCCATCTCGGGTTAGGGTTTTGAGAACAGACCGCACTTCTGCCATCGCCATATCCATCAATCACCACCATCGCCAGCCTTTCTTTTCTCCATATCCATCGCCACATTCTGCTCCTTCCAAATCATCTTCTGCATCGTCATCACCACCACCACCATCATCATCATCATCTCTTCTGCATCTCCATCATCATCTTCTTCGTCTTCTGCATCTCCATCATCATCTCTTCTGCATCTGCATCTTCATCTTCGTCTTCTTCGTTTTCTGCATCTTCATCATCTCTTCTGCATTTGCATCTTCAACTTCATCTTCATCATCTCTTCTGCATTTGCATCTTCATCTTCATCTTCACTATCAACATCATCTCCTTCTTCATCTTCATCTCCACCATCAACATCATCTCCTTCTTCATCTTCATCTTCATCATCAACATCATCTTCTTCCTTCATCTTCTCCATCAACATCTTCTTCAACATCATCTTCTTCCTTCATCTTCTCCATCAACATCTTCTTCAACATCATCTTCTTCTTCCTCTTCTTCTTCTCCATCAACATCATCTTCTGCCTTCATCTTCACCATCAACAACCATCAACATCATCTTCCGCCTTCATCTAAACCAGACATGTGGGTGTAGTAAGCTGACAAAGACCTAAATCTGCCGAAAAGATATCTACTGCGCTGCTTCGAAGTACCGATTCTGGCTCAAATTCTCCATCACTTTACCCCCACCATTGCATTGTTACCGTGGCCCTGACAGACAGCGACGCTGGTGACCATTTCACAACAACCTCGATGAGATCAGTATCGAAATACACCACATTCTGTAGCCGAGATCTGAATCGATTGATCGATCCATGCCCACGGGAGTGCTTGAATGATGATGATGATGATGATGATGACGACGATGATTTACGAGCCTTTTTCTGCAATTAACGCATGAAAGCGTCCCTTGAGATTGACATCTTTACCGCCTTGTCATGAATTCCTTCCTCGCCCCTTGGCCAATGCTCCATTTGGACAAGTCTCCCATTTCCAAATCGACAAGCTCTTTTGCAGGCTTTCTGCTGCTTAATCTTCTTCTTCTTCGTCTTCTTCTTCTTCTTCACCTCATTGGATGCCCTTCACAATCTCTCTTGCATTCAATTCCATATCAACCACTCTCATGCAGCAGCTTGAAAAAGCCCCATCTCGTCCATATATGCTGCTTGCCTTCAAGGTCATCACCGAGAGAAGAGCTCAGCAAAGCGCAGCTCAGATCGTCATGGCATGCTGCACAGAGTTAGTTACTGGTTAGAAAAATCCCACTGGAAAGGAAGGGTAAGATTGGATTTAGGGTTTAGGGTTGATCTTGATGGCGAAGTTCCAATGCTTGAGATCAAACAGCGCCTTTGATCACCAGCTAGAAATCAAAGACAACAAGCTTTCTGCAACAGATTGGGCGTAAGATCAAGGACAAGGAACACTATGTATGTATGTAGATTGATGCTCATTGTAGAAGCACCATGAGACAGATATGGTAAAACATCTTCACCGCCAGTTCACAGTGGGTATCAAAATCCTAACAAAACATATAAAGAGCACAGCGCAGAGCAGCAAGCACACATTCTCCAAATGCTCATCACAACCTTCCATCAACAACATTTGAAGGAGTCGCCAAAGGAATGTCGATGATGCCAATGGCCGACCAGATTACCTGCCACGTTATGCCACATATCATGACCTGATCATGGAATTACTAGCCACATTTGCCACATATCTTGACCTGATCATGGAATTACTAGCCACATTTGCCACATATCGTGACCTCATCATGGAAGTACCAGCCACATATGACCTGATCCTGGAAAACATTGACTGCATTATCAGATCTGCAGCAAAGACATCCAGCTGTGGATGTAATTTGTTTAAACCACAAAAACATTTGTTCACAGTTTCATTTGTGCAAAACCATCTATCGATTCACTGCAGTACATGCACCAAATTTCTTTATCATGAATCTTTAGGACATCCAGAGCTTGTTTCAGTTTGGGTTGTTATAGAACACGATACCACCATGTTATGTTAGACATTAATCTCTCTCGGCCTCTTAAAACATCTGCATTTCCTTTTCCCCTTGCATTGATTCACATTTCCCTTAAACAAGTCTAGCTGAATAGCATGTGTGTGATAAAGGATTATAGTTGTACATGTGCTAACCCTAGAAGGCTCATCCTTGTCCATGTCAAGGATTATAGTTGACATCAGGCCTCTGACATATTGGCTTAAGCTTTGCATCATGTGAATCATGGTAGCAAGTTGACACCCAAAATTTAAGGGACAAATTCAAAAATTTCGGACTAATGTATTCACCATTAGTCTAAACTTGAGATCCACATTCATACAGTAAGTAATTATTTGAGCTCCAACCAAACATTGAGATTTCATGGTACGCACATCCTTTCTTTATAATCTTGGGATGAAACAATGTCAAATGTAAGCCGATTTCGTTATCTTTATTTATTATACACTCACGTTGCAGCAAATTCCAGCAACTCCCAAAAACTTCCTGTATCCAAAAAAATAAACGTGCGTCCCGACACCTAAAACTTTGTCCATCCTTGAGGTGGCCACACCTACAATTATACTGAAATGTGAGATATTTGGAAAGAAGAATGCTTGAACAGCATAAACATTGTAACTTGGCTATGCCACAGCAGCTGTAATGCATTGTAGATCAAAGAAACTTACCCTATAGCGGACTTTCCCCTCCAAAAGAGCATAAGGGACCGGGCCATAGTGTCTTGAATCCATCGAATTTGATAAGTTATCACCTTGTAGCCACACATGTCCTTGAGGAATCTGAAAACAGAAGTGCATTCTGATAAATCACCATCATCGATGAATACAGTCGGAGTTTGTATGCAATACAGCTCTTTCCCATGAAATCACCACTCATGTGCTGTTTCCTACATGTATGAAAATACATCTTTTTCAGTTTTTTCAACACTTTTTCTCTTAATTATGTGTGCAGTTATACTTCCAAATATCCATTACTAGTTACAACTTCTTGATGCAGATCTTCACACGTTACATTCAACTGCGTGCCTAGACTGCCCTCACAAAGAAAAGTATAGCATAAGCTCCAAAGGATGACCTACTTGACTGGGAAGCAATGTGAATACACGATGTATCTATGGTTAAACAATGTTGGAAACTTGATGTTAAACTTAGAAGCGCATTCCCAAGGCTAATTACCTACAGTGATATAACGTTGAATAATCCCTCTCCCATCTGGTGACAAGACCGCAACACGTTCCCCTTCAAGAGCAAGCACACGCTTGCATATAAGAATTCTCGGGTTTTCAGGTGAGAGAGAAATAACCAGATCACCACGTCTTATCATCCGGAAGCGAGTAGAAAGCTTTTCAAGAAGAAGGACATCCCCGGTGGCATTGATGGTCGGAAACATGCTAGGGCCCATGACCTGAGCACAAGCACAAACCATTTATTACGGATTTACATGTATGCTCCCTCGCAGAACCTCTTCCACATCCTAGAAACGCCAATGTTAGCAGCATTCAAAGCCAAAAACCTACTTGCGATGCCTGGTCTCTATACACATCTCTGTACGTGTGTGTTGGGGGCACAATCGGAAAATCAGCACGATTGGCCAGGATGTTCATAGAGAAGATGGTCTTTTTATAGTCCAATTCAGTCCGGAAGCTTTATGGTAGTTTTTCAGCATACAGACCACACCTCTGCTCTGTCCAGTAGTGCACAAACATAGGGATCTAGCTGGATCGGTGTGCTCACATTATATGTGAACCCTTCCTTCCCTTTTATGGTTGCTTAGCAGCTATTCTGTTGCCTAGATTTTGTATAGCACCGCATTGGCTGTGCTTCATTCCAAACACTGTGTGAGGTGAACATAGAGTTCTTGAGTAGAGTATTCTGAAGTAGGTCTGCTCAGTTTTCCGGCCTCTAGTAGCCACAACTCCACATGCACTGTCCAAACAATGCATGAAGCTATTTGAAGAATATGCATGACTGGGTGGATGGATGCATATGCCTGGTCGAGCAACATGCATGGTATATGCATGTTGCTCAAGCAGATATATGCACCTAATTTCATCACTATCCACGCATGGATGTAAAATGTAGTATATGCAGGTTGCTCAAGCAGGTATAAGCACCTGATTTCATCACTATGCACACCTGGATGTAAAATGTAGGCTTCTGTTCGAGCAATAGACATGTGCGGAGGTATGTATGTATGTATACACGTGTATGCGCCCATGCATACATACGTATGTATGTATGTGATGACGGATGGATTCTGGACAGATGCATGCCCTGTACATACATACACCGTATGTCTGTCTCTGCATTTGCATTCAGGACGTACAAACGCATGCACATGCGCATGTGCGTATGTGATGCACACATGCATGCCACGCATCGCACGGACGTATACAATCATGCATGCATGGACATGGCCCTAAGCGCATGTGTATGCGTGTGTGCATTTCCTCAGGTGCGAGCAGTCGAGAGCAGATGGAGTGCGAATCCGATCCACACAAGGTCGGCGATGGTGCAGGTGTGGAAGAACGGGCACAGGCACACACCCTAAACCCTAAACCGGAAAACCTAAACCCTAAACCATAAGCCCTCCGAGTGGGGAAAGCCCCAACAAACAGAATCCAAGAAGGGAGGAAGGGAGCGGGGAGGAGGCTGACCTGATGGATCTGAGCGACATGGCTGTTGAAGACGTGCACGCCGCAGAAGAACTGTGTGAAGAGAAACACCCTCTGCGAGAACTCGCGGCCGATGGGGGCCCAGTCCTGGAAGGAGGCCCGCCATCGCCACGACATTCTCCGTTTCTCTCTCTCGTCGTCGTCTTCTTCTTCGCCTTCTTCTTCCTGTCTCTTTCCTTCTCTTCTTCTTCTTCTTCTTCTCTTGGCTTCTCTTTGCTTTTCTTCTTCTTCATCTTCTTCTCTTGGCTTCTCTTTGCTTTTCTTCTTCTTCTTCTTCTTCTTTGCTTTTCTTCTTCTTCTTCTTCTTTGCTTTTCTTCTTCTTCTTCTTCTTCTTCTTTGCTTTTCTCCTTCTCCTTCTTCTTCCTTGCTTTTCTTCTTCTTCTTCTTCTTCCTTGCTTTTCTTCTTCTTCTTCTTCTTCTTTGCTTTTCTTCTTCTTCTTCTTCTTCTTTGCTTTTCTCCTTCTTCTTCTTCTTCCTTGCTTTTCTTCTTTGCTTTTCTTCTTCTTCTTCTTTGCTTTTCTTCTTCTTCTTCTTTGCTTTTCTTCTTCTTCTTCTTCTTCTTGCTTTTCTAGATTCTGTTTCGCCCTTGGTGTTTTACTAAAAGCTCATATGCTGCTCTTCTATTATGGGCCCCAAGAGAATCCCACATGCCCGTTGGTTACCATGAGCTTAATGATGTTGATTTGCACATCTCGACAAAGGTCCTCGTCGATATCAGCAATGCTCAAATCCTCGATCCATCACCTCTAGGGTTTTTTAGGGTTTCGGATTTAGGGTTTTAGGCCTCTACAAGCCTTCTTCGACAATACTCAAATCCGCTTCTCTTCGGACATGGAACCAATTCTTCGATTCAATGCCTACGTTGTGAATATATACAAGCAAGAGGTGGAGAAGCAAAACTAGAGAAGGGATTGCAGTTAACTGGTTTGATCCAACCCCATGTGATCAAACTCCCCACTCTCTCTGCATATTAGGGATCTATTTGGGGTTTGGGCTTGACACCACCACATATGAAGCTCACCATCCCTTGCTTCAGCTATCACCACTAGCTTTGGGGCAGCTGGGCATCTTCCGTCACGCTTTGCATGATCGATCAGAGGCTTATTCAGCTTAGATTCCATTTCAGCTTCAGCTTTCGTCGACATTTTGACGCTTCAGGGTTCACAAACAATTTAGGGCTTAGGGCTTGGGCTTGACACTGCCATGTATGAATCCCACCATTCCTTCCTTGAGCTATCACCTCTGGCCTTGGGGCAGCTTGGCATCTTCCCTCGAGCTTTTGCTTGTTCAATCAAAAGTGCATTCAGCTTAGATTCCATCCTTCTTCGACAATTTGGAAGTTTTAGGGTTCACAAACAATTTAGGGTTTAGGGTCAAGACTTCCAACGCCATATTCAAAGCTCACCATTCCTTCCTTGAGCTATCACTACTGACTTTGGGGCAGCTTGGCATCTTCATTCAGGCTTTGTTTGTTCAATCAAAAGCGCGTTCAGCTTAGATTACATCCAGGGTTTGGCTTTCTTTGACAATTTGCCAGTTTTAGGGTTCACAAACAATTTAGGGTTTAGGGTTGGGGCTTCCGGCGGAATATTCGAAGCTCACCATCCCTTTCTATCACCATTGGCTTTGAGGCAGCTTGGCCACTTCATTCAAGCTAAGCTTTGTGTGTTCAATCAGACACATTCACAGCCTAGATCCCATTTTTGCTTCAGCTCTCTTCGACAATTAGAAGGTTCACCAACAATTTAGGGTTTAGGGTTCGCATATCCACGGACCACATGCTGCATCAAGTGTTTCTCTTGAGCAGCTTCTCAAGCTGCAAACCGCTTATTACATTCCTTCATCAATCATAACCTGTTCACATGGATTATTGCAAAAGATTCAGTCTGATCTCCATCCCTGAAGACAGCTGAGCTCTATGCTGAGTTCAGGGTTTTGGAAGCAGCATCCTAACTGAGAAGACTGCATCAAATCTACTGTCAGATTTTGCTCAGAAATTTTTCTCCATTACTTGCTACAACA
>JBBBWG010028699.1:0-22222 GCA_037176905.1 Azolla pinnata
CTCCTCCTCCTCCTCCTCCTTCTTCATCAGCATCAGCATCAGCATCATCCTCAGCATCATCAGCATCATCAGCATCTTCTTCTTCCCACCAACACCAACACCAGTTACAACATGAGAGCCTCCCTTCCTTCCTCTTCAAGCTCGCCTCGTGCCGTGATTTCCCCCCCTTGCCCCCCTCCCTCTCCCCCCTCGCCCGCGACTTCCTCCTCCGCTGCCTCCACCCCGACCCCGCCCTCCGCTCCACCGCCCCCCAGCTCCTCCTCCACCCCTTCTTGGCCTCCTCCTCCTCCTCGGGAAGCTTCCCCCCGCGCCTGCCGATTCGCCGACTCGACCCCCATTCCCATCGCCGCTCCGATGATTGCTGCCCCCATCACGATTCTGACGACGAGGACTCGCCCCAATTCTCGCCCCGCAGCATCCTCGATTTCCGCGGCCGCTCGTCCCGCTACGCCTCCTCCTCCGGATCGGACGCGGACGACGACGACGACGGATTCTTCGGCCTCGATTGGAGCCCCCCCGCCACCACGAAGATTCCGGAATCTCCGCCGATCCTCCCCGGGCCTTGCTCCAGCGGCGGCGCAATGGAGCACGGCGTGCGGATCAGCAGCAGCAGCAGCAACAACAACAGGGACAGGGACTTGGTGGAGATTCCGCAGCCCGGGAATTGGGTCACGGTGAAGAAGGTGGGGGAATCTTGGCCGGGGGAGAGGCTGAGGCCGTTCATGGCGAGAGATGGGGGGAATCCAGGCACGGCCGTGGAGGCCGAGATTCGGGGCATGAGGGCGAGGATGAAGAAGAAAGCGGTGGTGGGGTGAGAAGAAGAACAGGAAGAATCGGGGAAACGAATCTCTCCATTCCTTTGGGGGGGCCAATCGGGCGCCGCCACGTCATCGGGAGGCGGCCAATCGGGCGCCGCCACGTCATCGCAGGCCGGCCAATCGGGCGACGCCACGTCATCGGGAGGCGGCCAGTCGCGCGCCGCCACGTCACCGGCGGCCGGCCAATCGCGCGCCGACAAGTGTCGGGCGACCGCCGCCACGTCACCGGCGGCCGGCCAATTGCAAACCGCTCGTGAAGAGGAATAACATATCCCGAGATTCCGCCGCTTCTCTTGCTCCTCGGGGGAGTGTAAAAAAAAAGGGAGCTCGCAAGAAGAAGCCGCGGATTTGTAACAAACAGCATTGAGAAGGAGATTGGGGACATGCCCTTCTTCTTTTGCCCCAATCCAAGGGATCGATCGATCTATCTGTCTCTCTTGTGTCTCTCTTGTCTGTGTGTCTTGTTGTTTCGTGCTTCCGAGCGAGCGCTTGGAGCGCGCTTCGGTGTCACGCGAGTCGGGAAACGCATGGGTCGATAAATAAACCTGTGAGTTAGAAAACGGCTTGTGTTAGAGTAACTACGAAATGTCGTTAATTGTACATGGAAGAGATCTAAACCGGTTTAGGGTTTAGACGAATCCCACGGCGATTCTCACAGCCGCGCGTAGCGTAACAACCGGCGTTTCCGACGAGAGCTCGCGAGCTATTAGCTCCAGCATTCTTTGGGGTTTTTCGGGGTCTTGTCTCGGGCCACGGCTCTCCCTTAAAATTTGTATCGTTAGCTCGATTCTCTCGCGCTCTCTCTTCGGGCGGGCAGACGGACAGTTGGTTGACCGAAAGCCTCTTGTCGAGCCAAGTTGCACACCACCGCCACCAACTGCCAGCAAGCGCCTGCGAAACTCGCGAAAAATCACCAACAAATCGTGCCATTTGCCTTTGACATGCTCTCTTTGTTTTTTCTGTTCTTTTGTCCTTCTTTCAGCATTTTGTATTGCCGCTCACTTAGCTCACCAAGAAAAATCAAGCTTTTGTATGGACTCCTGAAGCGGACTGGTCCACCCGTCGATCCGGTCCGAGTGTTCCCAGGGTGTGTGAGAAGCGGACCTCAGGACAAAAAAGTCTTTCGGAGCGCATCTCGCGCCTGAATCCGATTCTCGATCACAAACAAAAAGAACAACAACAAAAAAAAACAAAGACGGCACACAGTTGACGCGCACCCACCCTGCTCTGCTGCTCTCAGGATGGAGCTCCCGACGTAATTTAAAAAATAACACAACACAAAAACTACTCGTAATCGTATGCGCTACAGCCAAGTTTCCACGCATGTTGCTAAGCGCTTCAACGAACAAAACTTTCCAGACACGGTGTTTCGACGATGAGGCTCGTCCTCAAGCCGTCGCGAAAGATCCAGTCGATGATGCGATGTCGAACAAACGGTGTAGTGGGGGGGTTTATGGGCTATACAACTTCCAAATATAGCTACACGACGATGACGATGATGACGAGTCCACATCGCGATCAAGCACTTTGCTATATCTTGCACCTCTCGGCGCAAATCAAAAGTCAGAAGGCCTGCCTACTAGTAGTGCCCATCTCTTGCTTACTATATATATGCGGCGGCGCATACGTGGGTTCTGCAACTCTCATACTTTGATCATTATCCTGCAACTCTCATACGCTGATCATTATCCCGAAGCTGCTGGAATCCACTACTGACTGCGTGCATCGGTTGATCCGGTTTTGGTAAGTCAACTCGAGAGGATTCACCCATTTTTGCAGTTGTTCCTCTCCTCCAAACCCCCTTCTTTTTTGTTTTTCTTTTTTTTACCAGTCAAAATGCTCGAGGAACTCGCATTCGCTCCCACAATACCACCTGTTGACAGGGTACGTCAAATGTCGCGAGTTGCGAACCAACCAACGTGCGTAAGTCGGCAAAACATGCTGGCAAGGAGGAAATAGGAAGGCGAAGCAAGCTAATCCGATGGCGGCGATCATGTCATTACATCGATGATGATCTCAGGTATATACTATTATTACTACCGTGGAGTAGCCGACCAAGGCCAGGGCCCCCCCCGGGTGTTCTGATGATGGTGTCTCCCAACCTCTCTCTCTCTCTCGCTCTCTCTCTCGATTTGGCCCAAAAACTTCCTCGTGGAAGACGGAAAAAACGATCAACGTGATGATTGTGGCAATCGAGGAAGCTCAAGACGAAAGAAAACAAACAAAAAGCCCCGAAAACACATGCCCGCACGTATCTATCTCTCTCATTCCACAGTAAGCGATCGTAGGCCGCAGAGAGTCGGAAAGAGACTCGGCACACACTATTTCACCTGCCGCGGTGAGGAGCTTACCTTGCATTTGAGCACATGTGTGAGCATCTGACTTTCAGTAGACCCCTCCCCACTCTTGGATTTCATATAAGGCCTTCGTCTCAGCTCGATCGTCATCAGTGATTCGTTTGCACGAAACCGACATCGCCGCGGTTCCATATTCTCAAGAGGCAAAACAATCCATCCCACGGGGCCATGTCTTGACTGAGGCAAAGAGATTACGGCGCAACGAACAAACACACACACACACACACACACACACACACACACACACATGCACATGGAAAGAAGCAAATTGGCCTACAACGTCTGCCCCGAAATTCCAACCAGAGTGTTGCAAACTTGGCCCGTGGCCGCCGATTTGATGTTCCGCACATGCTTTGTATGTTGCTAACAATTTTATCTCGACAGCGCACTCCGCCGAAACAAACACACCTTGAAATCGGTCATGATCCAGGCTGGATCTTTATGTACATTGTCGCCGAAGACAGCCCAAAAGACCGTGTTCGATCGTTTTATCGCTTTGCAAACAAAATCTGTTCTGTTGCCTTCAAGGTTATCTAGAACAGTGAAACAATCCAAGTATTTGGGTCCAACAATGACTAAAAGGAATTGCTGACTCCTTATCCGCCATCAAACAAATACATGTAATGTGATCACTAAAACGTTCCAGACCCGGGAGATGTCAAACTACAAAGCCTAAAGCAGCTTCGGTGAGAAGAATACACACGAGAAGAACACAGCCCTTTCCAACATTTCACAAAACACACGATTCTATCGGAATCTTCCTTGCGCTTGCAGAATTGCACACATACGCTCACAAGCTCAATTGAAGAACGGTCCTTTTTTTTTTTTTTCCTTTCTTTATGGAAGCGAGCAATCCAACTTCTTGCTCATCAAAAGCATTAGATCCTTCTTCGTGAGGGAGGCGTGGCGGAATCGTGTGCATAAATTACACCAGAGGGGCACACAACGCTGAGCCACTTGCACGATGCCGATGCACAACCTTGGGAGTGTATGACTCTCTGCTACATTATTGGGTTTTAGCTTTTGGCATTAAAGACCAGCAGGCGGCTTTTCCTCATCACATTCATAAAAACGTTATGCACTGTAAAGGCGAGAACTGGAGTATACTATCCTTCCTACCATAGTGAAGGATGCACCATTTTGGCTCACAT
Organism: Azolla pinnata; assembly: GCA_037176905.1. Classification (NCBI taxonomy): domain Eukaryota; kingdom Viridiplantae; phylum Streptophyta; class Polypodiopsida; order Salviniales; family Salviniaceae; genus Azolla; species Azolla pinnata. The sequence goes on from JBBBWG010028699.1 coordinate 4,327, forward strand.
TTTCTGAGCAACTTGAAAGCATGCAGCTCACCCCCACCTTTGTCTTGCACGAAATCGTGCTCTCTTTACTCCCATTCATCGGGGTAGGTTATACGATGTTTCGCTTCCGCAAAGAATGCACACAGCCTGATACAAAAAAGGACTTCACTGTCGAATCGTACTGTTGTTTTGCATGAAAAGTACACCAAATTTCCATGTACCATAGCTGTGCAAAGCCTGCTAACAAGACACGATTAGGAAACGCATGGATATACACAATTGAGCTTGGCACCCTAGCAGCTTTCATCACGGAAACAAACTCAATTGCGACATCTTGCGAGTTTTGCAAAGCTTAACTAGATGTTCCCATACCTGAAGCTTTAATTTTTACTGGTTTGCTCCCGAGAACCTCGAATAATTATTACATTTGACAATGAACAAGCCTCACTTCACTGTAAAAAAGCTCATAACTTGAACAAAAACTTAAACTACATGGAATGCATCATATAATACCATACCTGAATGATAGAGTACAACCACATCTAAGAAGTCCAACTCGCATTTGACTTGCCAAGCCCATTTATGGCAAGCCCTGATCAAGAAGTCAACGAGCATTCTGATTCTGGGACTGTAAAACAGACTGCAAAACCCCATACGGGGTTTACTTACCCTAGCTCAAACTAGATAGAATTTTAGGAGTACAAACTCCAAAGAAACCTGAAAGAGTTCAGGGTTTACGGTACCGCTTGGCAGTATAAAACGTCCTCTCATTAATGGTGTTGTACCAAGGGGATACACAACCAAACCTTCCAGCAAAATGCTCAAATACCCAGTTTTTACAAGTGGTAAAAAAACAATCTACGCTTGAAACCAGATTTACAGCAATGTACAACTCTAAAGCTAACCTTGCGGACATGAAAATCTATGAGCATTAACCACGAATGATGCTGCAAAGAATAAATTGAAACCCCAAAAATGTACGATTCATCCACACTAAAGAAGCCGTGGAGATGGTTCTATCACGAGTCTTGGAACAAAAAAATATTAATAAAAGATTTTTCTCTCCTTTCTCACTCTACTTCTATATCCTTCAACTCTGCTTTCACAAACTATAAAAGCCATGAACTACTCAGCAATTCAAAAAACAAAAGCCTGAGGGGGAAAAAATACTCATTGCTGAGCTGCCACAGGCATTAAAGAAGTGTTATGGAGATCTTGTCCAACTTTCAGGTGCTGTTGCAAGACTTGCACGGCCTCTTCCACTTTCAAAGTGAGTGACTCTGGAGATTCCAGTAGGAGTAGCAGCTCTGAGTTATCCATTTCCAAAAGCATCCCTGTTATCTTACCAGCAAGGTTGAACTGCAAAAGGAACCAAGCAAAAAACAAAGGTAAGCAAAAACAAAGACTCACCTGCTAAGCCCTCAGACTTAGCACCCCAGCTCTAAGCCAACTAAAATATGTAGACATTGTTGATTTCACCTAACACCTCATCACGTTGTCTTTCAGGCATATGATTTGAGGAATATGGAGGTATTCCCAAAAAATACCAACTTCTCTCAAATTTTCTGTATATATCAGAAAAGTCCTTATTTCAGACTGTATTTCAGGCTGTATTATTGGGGTAAAGGAATGGCCATCACGACTCTTTTCCCTTAATGACATGTAGTGATATTTTGACTGTGATCAATTCATCCGCTCTGTCCTCCCACGGAATTCTCTCTAAATTTAATTCCTTAACTAGGAAAGGCTACAAACATTTAAGCAATAAAAATAAAAAAAGAATGCACCTGTAACTGTTGTACAAGTGGAAACAATCGTTCTCCTAACATTTGCTTCTGCTGCTGGGGTGACGCATTGGCAAGCATACTACTCCATTCTGCAGGATTGGTTAGCTGCACAGATGTAACTAGAGGTGTTGGTGTCGTTATTCCAGTTGAAACATTGAGAGAGTTATTGACAGCTAAATCCCGTCCACGGCCACTGTACACAAGCTTCGAAGAAGGTGAACGCATCCGTTGCTGAGGCTATGGAATCAAAAGTTAGAGACATAGAAGTAAGCTCTCACGTTACAAAACTGTAATCAAGAGCATAACTTGGGAGTTAATAGAGAAATAAAAGAAAGCACAGTGAGAAAGTCACAATTGCATCACACCCCTTGTGACACTTCAATTTCGAAAGAAAACAATGTCACAAATGCTCTAGTTAAAGAACACATCCTATTTTGAAAATAAATAGTGAATCATGTGTTTTGCAACTCACTTGTTGGTTTCTTGAAGAATCTTTATAAGACAATTGCTGTTGTTGCTGCAGTGGTATGACCATGGGCATTGGCCCAGGCTGTGGATGAATCTGTCCATTGGCACGACCCCTTATCTGCCTTTGTTGTCGAGGGCCCCCTGGAACCTAAAACATTGTAAAATTCCACAGGTTGACAGGTAATAAACATACAAAACATTATTTGCGGGCCTCAAATTTAACATTAATCTTAATCCATAACTTTCGGCCTGAAAGTTAAGCCTGACCTAAAGCCGTATTTTACCCCTGAACGCTAAACGTTTTAGGTATAAGTTAATAGGAGATAAATACCACCGGTAATGTAGTCATCGGTTGAAAACCTGGCCGTCCAGGTGGCAGCATCCCTGGTCTCCACCCAGGCCTGATGCTTACAGGATACATGAAGCCTTGTCTCTGTGGTAGAGGACCTGGTGGTCCACTGAAGTACATGGGTGGGTAAGGAGTAGGCACCATAGCACCTGCAGGACCTGGCATCCCGACCATTCTTTGGGCATATTGTTGTTCTAATTGGGCTCGCCGTACCTCCCTTCGCTGGGCTATTGCAACATATATGGGTTTACCAAAAAACATTGTACCTAAAAGCATTTGTTCAATTACAGTTCGAGCAATCAAAAAGAGATGAAACTGTCAAAGCAGTGACCACAATCATCGTATGCATTAATTACCATGCTCTGCCACAGCTTTAGCTGCCTCTTCAGGCGATGCAAAGCAAACAAAACCAAATCCCCTACTGATTCCCTTCTCAGTCCGCATAACTTTAGCCGAAATAATGGTACCGTAAGACGAGAAGTGCTTGCGCAGATACTCATCATCGACTAGGTCATCAAGGTTCTTCACATAAACATTAGATCCCTGCAAGAGATATTTATGCAACTTAATCAGTATCATTGATTACCTGATATTTGCACATTCTCTCCAATAATAAGACAGTTTTACCTGATATTTTTGTATCCTCTCCAATCTCTTCTCTTCAAACTGTTGACGAAGTATTTGTTCACGTTCTGCTTTTTTTTGTGCCCTTCCAACATAGATAGGCTTTCCACCTATAAGAAGCAATAAAGAATATTACAAACACATATATAGATTCTTTTACTAAGAACGAACTACCATCAACCTTCCTGATTTATATGATACTCACCCAATAAAGCTCCATCCATAGCTTCCACTGCTTGTTTCGCCTCATCAGGAGATTCAAAATTAATAAACCCAAATCCCTTTGGCTGGTCATTCTCATCTTTCATAAGGATAATATTAGTTATCTTCCCATATTCTGAGAACTTTTCTTTCAAAGCCTCCTCCGTAACCTCTGGATCTATATTTTTTACATACAGATTAGTGAATTTCACCTCAGCCCCAGGAAATGTTCTCTCACTTTTCTTTACAAACCTTCCCACATACCTGTAACATTGGTAATTGCATGTTAAGGACTGCAGCAGAACGTCAAAAACAATATTGCAAGCAATTTTGACATACAATTTCTTTGAATTGACCACAGCATCATTCAACTTCTCAATTGCAAGGCTTGCTGCTTCATCTGTCTCAAAATGTACAAACCCATACCCTCTACTCTTGCCATCTTGCATTGCAACTTTGCAGGAAAGAATTTTACCCATAGGAGAGAAAATTTCATGCAACTCTTTGTTGTCTATCGATTCATGTAGATTCTGTATAAACCCAACATTACCAATTAGAAAAATGACAATAAAATTCAACGAAAAAACCATGAGTACATGAAATACTCAAGGTTCTCCAAAGATGATAAGCATCCATAAAAAGTTCGCTGTTATTTAACGTTACTTTGGCAAAAAATCATCCTTACAAAAAATACTGTTCTCAAAGGAAAACATACATCTCCCATGAAAAAGCTCACAGTTTGATTTGTTATCATTGCAAAAGCAGCCAAACGAATTGCAAACAAATTTTCTTGACTTGGTTACACTTAACATATTGATAACAAGATGTTAAGACAGTTTACCATTGATGTAAATTACTGACCTTAACGAAAAGATTCCCTGAGCCACTTCTACGTGTGCTGGGGTCACGATGAGACCACATTATTCGGATCGCTCTACCATTTAAAACCGTATAGTTAAGAGATTCCAAAGCTCGAGCCGCTGCCACCCAAAAACACCAGTGGTATACGCACAATAAGTATCATAAGCATAATGCATACATAAAGTAAAAATTGTATTACATGACTGTACATACCAGAGCTCTCTATGAAGCATATTTGAATATTTAAAACAAAGACAAACAGAACAATTGTCAGCTCCAAAATTTAGGTAACAGAAAATATAAAGATGCAATAGAATTGAGAAGGATTGAGAAGATTACCATCAGCAGCAATGTTGAAATTGACATATGCATATCCAAGAGACCGGCGAGACATGGAATCCCGACAGACTCGAATGGAAGCAACAGGCCCAACCTGAGAAAAGAGATCATAGAGCTGAGCTTCTGAAACCTCTACATCTAGATCGCCTACATAGAGTGAAGAGGCTGCAGAAGGCACAGTCGCCATAGCAGCAGCGCTTCCAATCCAGCCACTAAAACCTTTGAAAAGAAAAAACAAGGAGTACAAGTTTAGTGCTGGATTTGGTAACCTGTAGGAACAGTCTGTCTACTATACCTATCAGGTAACATTATAACTAGATATAGTACTGCAGGTTTTCAATTACAATGTCTCTGAGTAAGTATTGACGCAGGAATATTCAAATGTTTAGTCGTATGACTCTAAGGTAGCATTATAAGAGGAAAGACCCTTTGCAGAGGCAGGAAAGACTCTAGACTTATAGCAGTTGAAAACAAGTGTGACAACAGTACTATACCTCCAAAGAATCCTTGAAAAGGGGAATAAGAATGGATAGTTTAATGTTAGAATTCCTGGGTGAGCATGAAAAAACTACTGTTCGACCTCTCTTACGATTACACCTTCATGTCAGGTGCATCATCTCAACTATAACTCAATTCACTATTCACCTCTTTTTCCTAAAGATGAAGAACAAACTCCTTCAGCACATCTCTCCTCTAGGCGAGCTCTTGTATAAACATTGGTTTTAAATACGGCTGTACAAAAATTTCCAATCAATGCAAGAATATTATGGCCAATTCAACTCTTTACCTTACAACGTACATACATTTTTTTTTTCATTACTTCATAATGTAGAATATAAAGCAGCAACAAAAACGGCATGCCTTAATCAGAACTATGCTACTTTTTGTAGTTTTTTGTAGCTCTCTCTCTCTCTACCACACCTTACACAGGCTTTATCATTGCACATACACTTGGAAGAAAAAACAAACAAAAGAAATTCTCTCTCACTCTCTCCTTTTCGAGTTAATCTTCCTTTAGTCCCTTCTTCTCATGTTACATCGGCCTTACTACCTCCCTAATGCAGGCATTATGAGCTACAGAAAGATGACAAGAAAGGAAAGAAAACAGACAACTTTCTTCTATCTATCTTTCATCGTTTCTTCTCAATTTCCGAAGGCTTTCATTCAAACTGGAACAGAATGCATGATTCAAAAGCGAATTCCTACATTCTTCCATATTTCCTTCATATCAACCTTAATTCCTTAGCCTTTCTTCGCAGGCCGGTAGCAGTAACCAATCTCATTCTGTTTTCCACTTCCGTTCTGCATTCCCGATGACCTACAGGAAGCAAAGGGAGAGTGCAAGAAGCATCTCTTCCGTTCCATCTTCTGCGCTGCTATTTCGTTATCCAACGTTTGCTCTCGCTTTCTTCCATTACGCAGCCAATCTGAGCAGCTTCTATACACAATGTCGCTCGCTCGCTCGCTCGCTCTCCCTCTCTCCCTCCAAAGACACACACAAACGGGAATAAGAAACCGGAACTGGATACATACCTGGACAAAGGATGCCGCCGCTGCAGTTCCTGGATATGGAAAGGACGGCGGGATACCGGGATGGAGAGCGCGCGGAGGAGAGAGGAAGGGACGGAGGAACGAAGGAACGGAGCAGAGAGGCGAGGAAGACGCTCTCTCCGTTGTTCCTGCTCCGCGCTCGCAGCGACAGCGACCAAAACCCTAAAAAAATAAACCTTCGAAATCGAAGAAGAAGAAGAAGACGAAGAAAGAAGAAAAAAGCAACAAGGAAAACAAAGCAACAAAGGAAAAAAAAAAAGCACAAACGCAAAAAAGCAAAAAGCTCCCCGATTTTCGTCGTTATATTTTTGTTTTTTATTAGGGAGAATTACCAAAAACAAAATGCCTCACAAAATTATAAATTATATATATATTAACGCCTACTAAAATAAGCAACTACAAATTAAGGCCTACTCTTCAATTCCACTAAAAACCAGCACCCAATTTAGTTAGTTAATCCCGTTAGTATGACGTTAATTGATTGAATTCGTAATCGCTTCCCCACTGATGGATCCTGATCGATTCCCGTCTTGTATTCGGCTGGCAAAAGCTGGTAATTTTTAGGATCCAGTCAACTTATTGACGCGATAATCGATTGATTCAACGTTAATAAGTTAGTTAATTCGATGTTAATTGAGCTCGTTGTTAACCAGATTTGATGTTAATCGGTGAATCCCGCGCTGCTTCTTAAAACTAGGCATTAATTTATAATTTCTCGTTTTACTAGGCGTTAAAATATATTTTATAATTTTGTTCGACGTTTTTATTACTAGCTGCCAAGTTCTTATTTTATTTAGTTATTTGCTTATTCATTCATTTATGTATATTCTGGTTGTTTCATTAGAAGTTCGAGTCCGACTCAACCACGTATGTCAAATCACACCTCCGGGTATTTAGCCCTTCAAATGCACCTACCATATCCGATTCGGCATTAGCTTGATCGAATGGCAAGATCCAATCCAGCATCAACCTAATCCAATCTGGCATTGGCATGCTATATATATTAACGCCTGCTAAAATTAGCAACTACAAATTAGCAATTGCCCATAATGTCAAGCACTCTCAGCGAAGTTTGTACTTCCAAGGTATCGATACACCTAGTAATGCAATTGTTCCCACAAACTTAGACAAGCTTGGGAGAAAACACTTGGACTATTCCTTACATCACAAAGGCACGATCGAATGAATACACTCACAAGTCCAAAAGAAACAGGTTCAAGAGGTTTTTAAGGTGAAGCGTTTTGCTGGTTTAAGTTCAGCAATTTGTTAGTTCTCATTCACTAACCAGCAATACGTAGTCACAACATCGATGGAATAGGAACAAAGATCACATAATCAACGGCAAAGAGGCTAATGAATTTCCACAAGCCTTTTCAAGTCTAAGGGGGGGAAAAATCATATAAATTTTGAAACAACTCCTTGTCCACATCTTTAAACTTTGAGCAGCAACCAATGGTTTTCGACTGTTCAATGCTTTACTGAAGTTCTCAGAAAACATCTGGGATGCATAATCTGCGTGTGTCTAGTATGATTACGTGTCAATGGTGGAATCCCTCCAAGTAGCCCCGCACTCATCTCGTTCCAAACACAATGACACATCTATTTCCATGTGCCAGTGATTCAATGATCCTTATTGATGAGATTTCACAAGACCCTATCCAGTTTGTAATGGATAATGTTCCTTATCAATGAGATTTGGAGACCCTTTCCTGTTTGTAATGGATAATGATCCATATCCATGAGATTTCAAGATCCTTCATGTTTTTCTGATGGACCAATCCAGTTCTTCTGATTTGCACGACTGGAACCATGGTGTGGATGGAGAAGAAAAGAAACGAAAGCTATTTTACGCCACTTTCTGAGCTCGGCTACCCGTTGAAAACGATTCCTCTTTTTTGGTAGTGGAACCTTCTGGTTTCTTGGCCCAAACTGGAGCACGATCCGCTTCATACCTGTAGTCATAAAAAAGCTCCTCTCCAGCCAAAATGCGATCCTTTGCAAAAATACCAACACGATGGTCTCCTGCCACCATTATAACCTGAAAAGAGACAAGCACGTAGCTTTTTTACAGTTTTTGCTCCCTCACCAGAAATTGAGTAATTCATAACTATGGAATAACAGTTTTTCCATTATACTGATTGGCTTCCTTCTTACCTTGGCATAGCAGTTTGGATTCGGAGAGTGATTAGCAAATTTCAGCTTGTCCCCTTTCCTGTATGCATCCAGCACAAACTGTCGCAAATCACCCATACAACATAAACTGGTCAGCCATCTGTTCTTTTCCATAATTCTGTCAATATATGGTCGGTGCCTTGGATCTGAGGTGAAATTCCACACAGTACATGACTACGAGTAGCCAACGGGGAGAACAAGATTTTCAGAGGCATGAGTTGTCGACTTTGTAACATACTCTGGGAGGTTACTTTGACAATATGGTTGGCTAGTAGTAGAAATGCAATTTACACCATTGAAGTGATCTTTAAATAAACCTTGTAAGTTACCAGCTAACTTTTTACCTGGTCATTTAAGTTGAACAGGAAAGACGAATTTTCTCTGTCATAGATCTTTCCACGCTTATCTGCCTCTCGATGTGAGATAAGCTCACCGGTGTACTCTCCAAGGTAATCATGCCTTGAAACAGAATTCTGTTGATTTTTGACAGAAGTACCACTTCTGGGACATCAGCTGACAATGAAATGCTACATTACAGTTGGAACCAGTTCATTGTAGAACAAAAAAAACGTTACCCTAAGAAACGCTCCCCAACCAGCCACATCTGATCTCCCTAACAAAACCTTCAATAAACAATGAACGAACATCAGAAACCTCCCCTTTAGACACAAATAGGGCAATGGTACAAAAAGTGAAGGCATGTCACCCGTTGTTGCTGCCTCAGTAAAAGCTTCATATTTTGACAATCGTAATTATCCCCCCTCTGAGGTGGCCCCCCAAGGGTACCATCTCCACAACTGAAAACCAGATGGAAGAATATGAATACATTAAAAAATGGTAAAAAAATATAGCTGACAAAACAAGAATGACGATCATACCCAACCCAGCAGTTTCTACAAACATCTGGATCACATTCTCGACCTCCAGCAAAACATGGGCATTGCCTGGTCCGGCATTGACTCTTTGCACAATGGCAACCCCTGAATCTGTTCTTGCAGCTTTTTGAGCATCTAGAGAAATAAAGAAGGAAAGTAAGATATATTAACGTTTTTTTTTATCTGCCAGATGGCCTAGAAGACCAAACAAGAGAAAGGGGAAAATTTTTAAGCCATCAAAATCTGCAGAATGTGCTACAGATATATAAAAACAAAAAAAAAACATAAGATCAATACGGCATATTAAGCTAAACTTTTAGAATCATATTTATGTTCATACAAGGATTCTTAACCTAACATTCACATAAGACGCATCTAATATTGAACTAGGCAGACATTCTGGATGTTTGATGCAGTGCAGTTGCCGATCATTCTCAAGGCCAGAGCATCAAACACACGGATTCCTCTATATACAAATATTATAAAGCTTCATACCCACAGTATTTCTCACAGCTTGTTCCATTAAGAATGCATGAACACGTCTTTCCACAGCTGAACTTGCATGCACATGGTGTATATTGCTTGCAAGGTTGATCTTTTGAATCTAAAGTGCGCTTCCTAATTGCAGGATGACCTGCAGATTTCCAAGTATATTTAAGTCTCCGAACTCTACCCCTCCGTTGCCAAAACCGAGTTCGTGTTCGCACTCCTGTATTCTGTGCCCATTTTATCCAAACAAAACGAAGTCACATAAATTGCATTTTCATTATGAAATTTCTCAATTCAAACTGTGCCAACCTCACGTTCGGAAGTTTTCCCATGTGTACCATGTCCAATGTGGCTATCATCTGCTGTTAGTTTAGTAGCCATCTCTTGGCATGCAAGATATTCCGCCACTTCTCTGCAGGTCTTCATTCCTTTAAGCATGTTACGTGCAATCGAGCAGCTGCCATGATAAACAGCAGCAGATCAGAAATATGCATCATCAAACATCACTCATGTGCTTCGACAATAAAACATGCTCGAGTTTAGCTCATAAAATATCACAGAATAATGTTATTCTACTAGCCTAATGACAAAAGAGTACTGAATTTTATCAGATCCGTTTTCTACATTGCGCAAACTGTATGGAAACATGAAGCAGTGCGTTTTGTATAAATATACACATATATGGACTTGGATATTAGACAATGTAAGGATGTCTCAGATAATAAAATAGAAAGGAGAAAAGTGGACTTTCTAATAGCTGGGATTTCAGATTTTCCAGAATGGTGGTATGCCACATATGAGAAATGCAAAGTTAAAGAAGTTCCAGATGGGCAAAACTAGAGCATGCAGGTTGTCATGTATGTGCACAGCCATCCAACAGCTTTTAATCGGCAAGCAAAAGTGTACCTGTTTTTACCAAATATCTCGAGACCTTTTTCATACAGCCCCTTCTCAAGTTTACTCCACGTCAAATTTTCTATTGGGTTCACTGATTTAGATTCATCATTCTTGGAGTGCTTACAAGATCCTTCAACCTTGTTCTGATCTCTTTTTTTTTCAGATTTGTTCTCCACTTCAAGCTTAGTAACAGTCCTCATAGCACCATCCTGCTTTTTTGCTGCCTTCTCAGTTTTTCTCCATGCCGTTCTCAAGCTATCCCGAAGCTTAGATGGTGTATGCTCTGTGTCAGCAGCAGCTACCTTACTCTGTTTTTTCCGTATATTCACTAGGACTTCCTCAGCTCTCCTCTTGGGACTCTTCTTAGGCTTCCTTCCTTTCTTTGCAATTTCATATTTCTGTGCTACATCCCTGTCTTCAGCATCAGTAACATCTTGTTCTTGTTTCCCAACATTTGTCTTTTCTTTGTATTCTTTCTTGTCAACCAGTTGGGTTGGCCATGAGGATCCCTTCTTCTCCAGCAAATATGTCCAGACCTCATTTGCGGCAGCATCCATAGGTCTCAATCTCTCTCCATCTTCTAGCTGTATAGTTCCAAATGTTCCTCAAAGCTCAAGAAGAATTTGCTTTAAATAGAAAGAGATGAGCAGGTGTGCACAAAAATTTAGGAAAATTGTACGATAGTAAGGTTATTGTTTTACCAACAAATAACAATCGGGTCCACAGGGATCCCTAGATCCATCAAAGTTGTTTAGTGGCGGTTGCTTATCACTCTGCATGAGGAAAGAGTACTTAAATAGCAATCTTCAACAAAGAAAATAAACATATGCACCATTTTGTGGGCATAAGAAATATGTTCTTACAGGTGTAATAACAGGTTGAGAGCAACCATGCAATCGGCAATCAAAAACCTTTCCACAAGCACATCACCAGTATTAGAATGTGTGAAACTCAAAATTTTGATAAATTTCTACAAGTAGATAGATTAAAGCTTGTAGATAAAGAAGGGTATTTGCTCATCAAAATTTTTTCATATTAACATCAAGAGCTTTAAGCTATGCACAGTTCATGCAGCAGGAAACCAAGTGAAAATTGAATTGAGCCTAGGAGCTTACTAAACATCGTCGACAGAACAAATTATCAAAGGAATCCATGGCTGCACTAAGATCTTTATCACTGGTATCATCCATTTCTTTCTCCTTTGATTCAGCCGTATGCTTGTCAGAGTCATTGTCAAGAAGAAACTTGACAGTCATGGCATCACCCTTCTCAAATTTGACCTCTTCACCACAAGTTCCATAATGGAGGCACTCGTTTCTTAATTCCTCATCCTTCTGTAGCACCTCATATCTAGCCTGGAGAAAATATTAACTCACTGTCTATGCAAAATAAATTGCGAAAAGAAACCTTTTTATTGCTGAAAACAATGCCATGAAAGTGAAAATTTTCACCTCAACTTCAGATGGCTCTGCATCCATACAATTAGCAAGGGATTTTAGAACTGCTTCATCCAATCCATGGTTTTCAATAGTTGTCCTGCCAATTCACACATTATGGTTCGCTAGTTTCGTTATTACCTTTTTCCCTTTCTCCTGCCTAATCAAATTATATATCATTATTGTCATTATTATAAATATTCCTACATGTAGAAAACCACCCCTTATTTCTTTAATTTATATCAATAAAAGAATTTCTTCTATTTTTTGCGCGTATGATTTTGTATCACTATTTGCCAAAGGCTCAAAAATTACCATTATCACTGTTATTTTCATCCAACAGAATATGATTCTAAAGAGTACAATTAGCATATTCGTTTATCTTTTTTTAATGTACTTGGGTCATTCTCCAGAATAAACTCTCACTTCTCTAACTTTTAATGTACTTGGGTCATTCTCCAAAATAAACTCTCACTTCTCTAACTTTACAGAGTCCCATATGCTTTCATCCACTTTTCAACCATGAAATTGGCTCTCTGCACTTGGTTTCACTAAATTTCATTAAAATGTCAAAATAAAACTAAAAGCATATTAAGGATCACGCTCGTGCAAAAACAAATCTCTTTAAAATTTATATAGAATATCATACCATAAGATGTAGTCCTCCCCCTTACTAAATTCATGTAGATCATCATCATCATCTGGAGCCTCCTCTTCACTATCACTGCAAATCAGAGCCTCGCTGCCATTCTGATCATAGTAAATACGTCTCCTTCCAACGACAGACTGATCCTCTGGCATCTTTTGATTTCTGTAGAAAGCAAGTTAAATCACTAGTTTATAACCTCAAAAAATACATTATACGAAAACACAAGCAACTACACGTCTATACCTGTCTAAAAATATCCATGTTGTGTAAGGAGGATACTGCTGGATAGCAGGAAGCCTTATGGTCAGCTCAGTCTTTCCAGCCAAACTGTTATTACCATTGTTTAAAAAGGCAAAGAATACATTGGACCCATCCTCGTCAGACTCATTTGATCCATCCCTTTCTAGCCCAACTGTGTCAAGTCCAGAAACTTTGCACAGTGACTTCTGGATTTGATAGAAGAGCAAGTCTTTCTCTTCTGCTCTGTTTCCACTGTTTGATATTATTCCGCGCTCTTGGCTTAACTCAAGCAACTTGGACGAATACCTCTGTACCTTTTCACTGTTTACCTCCATTCTCATCTGATAAAATATGCTCAGATAAAATGAACACATGTATCTACAGATTCAAGAGTGAAAGTAGCTAAACAAAGCAAATTCTATAACAAAGAAGTGGATACAACATACTTTCACATATGCTGTTCGATAGAGATCAACTTGCTTCTTTAGTCTATTGATGGTTGACGAAATAGTTGCATTTGTCACTTTGACAGGAGGTTCAATTTCACTCGCCTTTTGCTACAATAAAGAAAAAAGATTAAAAACGCCAAAGGTGATATGAATGTAAAGAAGTACAATACTGATGAACTTAATGAAAGTTAATGATAGCGTGGGCTTGAGGAAAGGGAAAAAAGCTATCCAGATTTTTTTCATATAAAAATTACCGCAAAGGATAAATATATACAGTGAGTGCATGAACAAGTGAATGAGTGGGGAGATAAACGACTAACAAAACTTTAGCTACAATGTAATTATATTATAGGAGTAATAACACAGGAAACTGTTCCAAGAATCCAAAGCTTTGTCAAATTTTTCATAGAATGGCACCTCAATCTATGTTCTCAGTTTTCTAAACGTTTAGGAGCATATTTCAAGTTGAATGGTAGAAAGAAAAGTACATTAACACTAAATGACGTAGTTATCGACTCTCTGAAAAATGAATGCACAATTAAAAAACTAATGATATGCGTACTGGATTTCTCTCAACATCATAAATAATCAGTGACACCACAAATACGTGAGAACATAGTACGCTGTTGAGAACTGCAGTGATTATTTCAAGACATTTATCAGAGCAGCTGCACAAAATAGATAAAACTATACAACATTGCTCACATCCCGAATTATGCATGTATGCAATGCAGGTCGGAAGGGGTGTCACATAAATAATTAAGAGATGTCTATGGAAACTACAGTGTTTAAAAATGAAATCGTAAGTATTTAAATGTTATCTAATAATTATAAGTAAGCATAATAACTGTTAAACCGTAAGGATTTAAAATCGTAATAATTGTTTCAAAAATAATACGTGAAGTATACTTTGCATCTACAATGGCTTTGAATCATAAACAGAAGTGATATTTTTGAACCTCTCTGTGCATGTACCTTATATGAGTCTTTTTGTCTTGAGCATCCATTCCAAGTAAGAAATAAGCAGGGAATCACAACAACAACTCGGATAAAAAATATATACACCAGGTAGCGCATAACATCAATACGTTGAGTGCAGATTAGCAATAGAACTCATAAAACAACTATGACATGGTTCTAACAAAAACTAATAGAATAGCATAGCTATGATATTGAATGAAATATAGGTGGAATATAATACATATACAACATAGAGAAAGGAAAATGAAAATTATCCAAGGGACACACACCTGCACAATGTCTGGGAAGGAATCCCTCTTCCTCCCAACTGAGCTAGATTTTATATCCATCTTCGCAAATATTGCTGTAAAAAGAAGCAAAAAAATCAACCCAATCAGAAGAAGAGAAATTCCAACAGCAAAAAAGTCAAGCGATAAAAGAGACCCGTTTTCTCTTCCTAAAACTTAGAGAATGTACCGATTCAAACCAATCTGGTTTTATGGCCTAAAAAAAAATTGGACTTCCATCCACATTGCAGAAATAACGTCAAAGAGGAAAAAATCGGGATCAAAATCAGTCAATAAAATTAAACAAAATGAGTCGACTACAAAGGAATTTGTTTGTGAAAATCAAACTTATCATGATAACATAGAAGGAGAAACCTTGTGTACAGAATCCAAGAAGATTTGGGCTCTATGAAGAAAAGAGAAAAAAAATGAAGTTTCGCATTAAATCCAAAAAACAAATGACAGAACTAGGAAAGAAGAAGAAAACTTTAGAATCAGAATTCTACAAAAAGAAGGCGAAATTTAACAATAAAAAATGGCAACTTTTATATTCATAAAACGATCAAGAGAGGATGAGAAAGGAAAGGAATGAAGAGGAAGAAGAGGACTGGATAAGTTCTGAAGAACCAAGGGTGGAGGACACATCGATAATTAAATTGAGAGTTTGAGCAGCGGAACTTACAGGCAGTTGAGCTTTCCAAACTGTTCTGTTTGCCTTTCCTTACTCTCTGTTGTTTCCTGCTGCTGCTGTTGGAATCCATAGATCCATAAACAAAGCGAGACGACGACGAAGAAGAAGAAGAAGAAGAAGAAGAAGAAGAAGAAAATCGTAATTACTTAAATTAATTACATCAGAAAATAATTTTGTATTTCACTAATAAGTATCTTGGGCCTTTGGGTGTGAATGAACCCTTAGAATTAGGGCTAATTACATTGACCTAATCAAGGGCTAATTACATTGACCTAATCAAGGGCTAATTACATTGACCTAATCAAGGGCTAATTACATTGACCTAATCACAGGCTAATTACATTGACCTAATCGATCAATCAATCAATCAATCAATAAGAAGATGATTGGTTGATTAATTGATCGGTGTTTGAACCAAGAGCGGTGTTCTTCTGGCCCTTGTTTTTGAATCGTTTTACCAACACCCGTATATCGACAAGCTCTGTACAATACGAACATGAATAGCTTTGATGCTCTCCAAATGTGACGAATCTGGTTGTTCACAGCAACGCCCCAACCTTCCTTACTTGCTCTCGGTGCATAAATCGATCGAGTTTTCGCGATGTTTACTTATTCAAGGATGTATGATGAGTTTCGTGTTT
This sequence comes from Azolla pinnata, assembly GCA_037176905.1. NCBI lineage: Eukaryota > Viridiplantae > Streptophyta > Polypodiopsida > Salviniales > Salviniaceae > Azolla > Azolla pinnata. Next base: position 20,272 of record JBBBWG010028699.1, read on the forward strand.
ACCAATCGATCGCTATGCACAACAACTCCCAGGTGTTATTGCCATTGACTTCGAACAACTGGTCAATGTATTTATCAAGATTTGGAGCAAGCATGGGGAGATTCGATAAGGCTTATTCGTTCTTGTCTACTACACAATGCCTAACTTCTCCCAAATTTTGGCAAAAGTCCGAAATTGCTGAATGAGAAGTTTTTCTGCTTCGCACTAGCTCAACTTCCATCCCATTCAACTTCGCATGCATATTTACAAATTATCAGTAAGGATCAGTCAAGAGATCAAATCTACAAATGCATAAAACATCTCATAAACCAAGCTGTCACAACTACAAGTTACATTCCCATTACATTGAACGTGGAAAATCCATCACACGTTTACTCCACTATTGAAGGTATATATAACAATTTTGGGGATCCAAGCATACTTATGAGAACAAATTTCGGATTTGTTGAAAATGTTACAGGGGTTAATAAACGAAACACAGTGATGAAAATCTCACCGACAGGCTACAAATAGCTACAAATAGATTTACTTGTACCATCATCAGATGTGGACACTCTGCACCGCACTGATCAGCTGGTAAATTCTGCTAGGGAAACAATGGCCAATTCATGATCAAAAGTTCTGCTTTGGGCATCATCATTATGCCTGCAAATCATGTTCAACTATTATTGCTGCCTAGGCAGAAGATCTCGAGCACATTACTTTACTTCGAAACGGCTTTAAAAAGCATTGCCACAAAAACAAGCTAAAGATTGTTGTGTTCTGTGGCAAGTATTTGCTCAAGCTATAATCAAGCCACAGGAAAGCAAATTCCTGTCACCATGTTACATTCATACTTAAAACTAGTTTGAGTGTGTTTACTGGAGAAAGGAAATGAGCCAGCTATATCTGAACATGACCAAACCAGCAGCATCTTGTCAATTTTATGTCGGCCAAGAACTGGTATCATGAAGCACCAGTTTGTGATAGGCTCACAAAGCTTGATGTTATTGGAGGACACTTGGCAGAGAACCCAATACAAACATACCCTGCAAAGATACAGAAAGGTTTTGGCCTTGAAGATCCATTTACCATGGATATGAATCTATATGCATATACATACACACAAAAACCTAGATGGATATATTGGAAAACTGCATTGCTCTATTAATCTATTGACTGATACCTCTGTTTGCTGCCGGTTATGCCACTCCACAACATTAGTGTATGGAAGCTGACCCCCGAAAATGTCCAATGCGCTTCCTACTGTGACGTTTACTGCACCTCCTCCAGCAACACAGATCAGTTCAAGATCAGAAATACTTGTTACACCCCCCGCATATGTCACAGGTATCTGTAGCAACATCTCAAGTCTAATGATTGTGAAAAGCCTAGGCATCTACTGCAGAAAAGAAATGTTGTTACTTACAGGTGACCATTTTCCTAGAAGAGAAACTAACTCTTCATCCACGCCAAGTCTGTTGAAAGATCCGAGCTGCCATTATCTCTCCACCATCAAGTAATATGATAGATGACATTAAATAGATGGATTTGGTAATCAGTGCCTTACTGTTTCCCTTCTACATCAACTCCATGAACAAGGAACTCATCTGCATATTGGGAAAGACTTTCCAAAGCAGATTCTGATAAAATAAAATCGGTAAACTTTTGCCAGCGATGAGTTACAACCACGTAGCTGCCAGCATGCACCTGACATGCAGTAATAAAAGACCCACAACCTTTTGTCAATGTAATGTCTATGTGAGCATGCATACAAACAAATGCTACAGTTTATAATCTTACATCAATTACAAAGCATGATTTGGCTATATGCTGCATTTGTTACTGTTTACAGTGCTAATATATACTTTTGGTGCCTCTCAAGCATTTCTATAAAAGGAAATTGCTTCATGTGAATGGCAGATCTAATAACAAAAACATCATATTATGCACAACATCCAACTATAATAGG
>JBBBWG010028699.1:25067-52726 GCA_037176905.1 Azolla pinnata
GCCTCGGAATAAGTTGTTTCGTTGATGCTCGATGCATTTGCGCTCGACGGAACTTGTTACAAAGTGGTCATACAGGTGGGACCCTTGGTTGTTGATAGCTCTCAACGATGGATTGGTAGGGGAGACCCGATCTGTAGCGTTCTCTCCGTTGCTGATTTAAGTTGCGTAAGTAGACCCAACACATCTAACAACCTCACTTGAAGAACCACGACATTAGGTGAAATCTGTCGGTTGTGCATTTTTCTCGAGATAAAACAAGCCCAATCGGCGTGTTTGGTGGTTTGATGGGTGGGTTATGATCCGGATCCGACGACATCACCCCGATGCATTCGCCATCTTCAGATGCATTCATCGAGAATGATGTCTCTTACGGGGACGAGAATTGATGTTGTATGTATGTATGTGCCCGCTCCACATGCGAATGCATACAATTTCACATATCATCAACACATACACACGTGCATATAACACATGCACACACATGCATGCATGCATCACGCATGCACTTACTTATGCCCGCACACATGCATGCAAGACACATGCAGGCACATGCATTCCACACACACACATGCAAACGGACATGCATGCAACGCATACAACAAACACATACACCATGAACGCATACACGCATGCACACATACACACACGCATGCACATGCATACATACACACACACATACAACACCCATCCGCATGCACATGGGCATTACACATGTACACATGCACACATGCCCGTGAGCATGGGTGCTGTGCGCATGCGCATACACATGCACACATGCACACATGCGCACATGCACCCATGCGCACGCACATGCACATGCACGCATGCACCCATGCGCACACACATGCACATGCGCATATGCACAGGGCACACATCCGCATGCGCATGCGCATGCACATGCACACACATGATGCATCGCGCACATACACATACGCACATGTAGGGCCTGCAGGAAACTGCCCTCTTCTTCTTTTCTATTTTCTTGACAGCTCGAGTCGCCATACCTCCAATCTCTCTGCCTTTTCTTGGAAGAGAAGAGAAGGGAAAGAGAAGGGAAGGGAAGGGAAGGGAAGGCAAAGAAAGAGGACAATGCCCTCTGCAAGGACGGTGAGGATGATGAACAATTATGCTTCCTGACGGGCCATGGCGGCGTCGGTGATGGCTCCTCAAAAGGGGGGATGTTAATGGTGACGATCGATCATCATCCATCGGGAATTCGTCGCACTTCAGCTAGCCATTTCGAGTTCGTCCTCCAGGAGTAAGATCCTCGTTCTTTGGCCTCAGTCTCTCTTTGCAGTTCTTTGTTGTGCGATGAGCATGGGGTCGGGTATTCTGGTTTCCTTCTCGTTGTTCGCCTGTATAGCGTGATCTAGGGTCAAATCGAACCGCAAAGGTTCATCGCAAGAGTAATCCTTGTCACTCTCCCCCGGGGTGGAATGTGGTAGGGGCAGTATCAGGTACTTACAATGCTTGAAAAAACACGGTAAGGTCAGGATCAAATACGCATATACATATATGTATGCATAATGAGAACAAAGACATATTTTAGGTCAGATATGTTGCAGAAACCCTAAACAACGGACATAGGCAAAGGACAAATTTAATGAAATCAATTGTGTTGGATCAGGTATCCATAGAATGACAAAGATCTATAGATGCAGCGAGTTGTGTTTATATCAACTGAGACAATACTATGCATGATACTTTGAAAAATGGATTGCAGTGCAGTCAGACCACATGAAATATACGGTACGGAGAAAAGTACATCCAAAGAAAGCAATATTACACCTTGAAGAGAAGGAGGTCCATAATGCTCGAGGCAACCTAGAGAAGGGATAAGGAAAGATGCAAAGAGCCTGTATTTATGGGAGGAGCAGAGCAATGGAGAGAGAAAAACCAGTGACAAGGTTATCCTGCTAAAGAACGAAGCTATGCTGCACTTTGAACGAGGTTCATAGTGTTTGAGGCAGTCTACAGAAGGGATAAGGGAAAGATGCAAAGAACCTCGATTTGTTGAACCTGCAGGGTAAGGAGGAGAAAAAGCTGTGAAAGTTTTGAAAAACCCAACCCAAAAAAAGGCCACAATGTATAAGCCCCCTCTATCAGAATGGAGTGACAGGAAAAATGAAGAAGAAGCAACCAGAGACAGACAGCTGTTGAAAGAACTAGAGGCCTTAAGCAAGGCACTCTACCCATCAGACTCGAGGAGTTCCCAGAAGAAGACTCCAGACCATGTAATGGGAACAGAAATCCCGAGAAATATGCCCTCCCCGAAGAAGTACTCTCTCTTCTCTCGCAAGTATTTCTCCTCTCTTCACGAACCTCGGAGCAGGGAGAGAAAAAATGCTTATGTCGGGCAAGATGAGAACAAAAGCTTCCCACCCCCACTCGATCCTCACCACAACTCCCGGCATTCTACATATATGCTCAAGAAAAAGCCTGCAGTGATCAAGTCACATCTCAGTTTCTCAGATTCGACAGGCATGTCTCCTTCTTGGGCTGAACGGCAGGCTGAAATCCGTTCTCGCCGAGATCGACGTCTCTCTCTGGAAGATGTAGAGATTGAGAACTTGAACAAATCAAGCTCACCTGAGAAGCTCCTTGACTTTAGTCAAAAGCTCGACTCTTCCTCCCTTCCAAACAATGGAAAAAGGGTTTGGGGCTGGAAGCCTTTGAGAGCAATTGCTCATCTTGGTCGGCAAAAGCTTCAATGCATCTTCTCTATTCATGTGCGTGAAATCGAGTGCCTACCCACATCTATGAATGGTGTTCGATTATGTGTGCACGTGCGAAAGCTGGAGACCAGGGAAGGGGCTGTGCAAACTATGCCTGGTCGAGTTTTTCAAGGAACTGCCGAGTTTGAGGAGAGAATGTTCATGAAATGTACATTGTACAGCAACAAAGGGCATTCAAACACCGCAAGATTCATGGAAAAGTGTCTCATTATATCAGTGATTTCGCCCGACATTGATGGAATAGATTTCGGGAAACATCAGCTAGATCTTAGCAAGCTGCTAGCGCATCTGATGGATGAGAAAGGAAGTGCCTGGGGTGCTAAACTAGACCTCACTGGGAAGGCTATCGGAGGGAAGCTTGCTATTGATATTGGGTGTGAGGTTCTTAGCAAAGATGGTGCCAAGTTTGGTAATACAAGCTCAAGGTTTATGTTATCCACATCACACGGAGCATCTTCACAATTATCCTATAGTCTTCCGAACTCAGCACATGCAACTCCTGTACCATTAAGCTCAAGAGACTCTCGGAGTGGCTTGGAGCAGAGTGATGAAGATAAGGAGATATCTATAGATGAGCTCAACTCTGGGGACATGTCAACTATTGAAAAATCTGATGTGCGATCTGATGAAACTGTTCGACGTTTTGCGTTCTATGAGAGGATAGATTTTGAGCACGTCTATCAAAATGAACCAGAAGAACCTGTTGAGGAAGAGATTGAATTTGTTGTAATCGATCGAGGGATAGAATCATCTGCTGGATCTCGTGCATTTCCATTAAATGAGGAATCGCAGACAATGGATCGAAGACTCAACACTGATGGGAGAGGGCAGAGGGCTCTAGGTGATGTTGATTGGCAAATTACGGAGGAAATTGAGGAATACTGTGCCACGAAAGAAGCTGCAGAAGAATTGACTGCATGTGAACTACACAAAGGTTTGGAAATTGAAGCTCATGAGGATGACACTGAAAAGATTATTACTGTGGATGAAGGCAAAGTGAGAGACCTTGCCCTATACAGGATAGCCATGGAAAACTTAGTTCCACCTGTGCGAGGAGATGGGATAGAGCAGCAGCAGTCTCATATTTCGAGTCAGAAAGAAGGAGAAGAAGACAAAAAAGAGGAAGAGGGAGACATGGGAGCAGAGCTCGTGACAGGGGATCTGAAACAAATGATGGGCGGTTCTTTCTTGCACAAAAAAACTCCAACAGCATTGAATTTAGATATGAGAGCTGAGCTTGGCGTGGCGTTGAAGGATATCGAACTCGAGAGAGTGGACGAGGAAGAAGAAGATCTAGACAACGAAGTGGATCTTGTAGCCGGAGAGTTTCTGAAATTACTGGAGAGTGAAGAAGGTAAAGTCACAGCTGAACATGACAGCGAGCACGAGTCACCACGTGCGCTTTTGTTGAAGCAGTTTGAGGAAGACACGATATTGCATGGCTGCTTTGGCATAGATTTTGAAGCTTCTCGTTCCATGCCCAAGCTCTCGCTGGATGCAGAGCCTAGAGATCGCTAAGGTTTTTCATCGATGATCGAACCAGTTTGATCCTTTTTATCATTTGCAAACAAACCAGAAGAATTAGAGGGCAATCTGTTCGAGCTCTTGAGAAAAGCCGGTGTTGGTCTTTCAGGTTTGAAAGAATACATGGTTGGCTTTTTTTTGCCTGAAAGGAAATGAAGGACTTCAGGAGTGCTCTAGCAAATACCTTGGATAGGTCGCGAATGTGATGTGATCCTGAGCTTTGGTACGATCGAAGCCCTGTAAGTACCAAAAGAAAATGTCAGTTTCTGGCTTGAAAAACTCTCTACATGCTCTTGAAAACTGTGAAGTGCTATGAGCACAGAACGTTTTGGAGCGGAGCTGACCAGCGTATGAATGCATTTAACTTGTCCTGTCATTCCCATTCGTGTTCGAAATTTGTTGGTTCAAGGCAGTCCGAAGTGGCTTGTTTTGGAATTTCAATCATCTTGGCCTTCAATGTATGCCAAAGAGTGTACACAAATGAGGGACAGAAGGGATGAATCATCATCAATTGGGAGAGCAAAAACACGAAAGAAGCTCTACGTGCGCAACGAATCAACTTTACTTTACCCTTGATTGGCGTTTTGATACCGATTGTACTAGCAGGAGATTCGGAAGCATTCCGATGCTAATAAATTATACTCAGCTGGTTGATTCTCGATGTGTCCATCTCGATCCTAGTGTGTCTGTCAGAGGCACGCTCGTTGTGTACTATTGCCTCTACATACTTTTTACTTGCAATCTGGAATTCCCTTCACAATATGCTCCCTATTTCAACTTTATGTTGTGTTGTTTCATCTCCCTCTCTCTTTTGTACTCTTCTTTCTAAAAGCCTTACAGTTCAAAATATGGAGCATTATGGAATCGCAAAGGGGTTGACCGTGCGCATCACAACGGATGTATACAAAAGCAGCGCCTGAATCCTTTACCTAAAAGTTCCCGTGGGCTAATCCAAAAAGGATGCATTTGAGCTCGATTTCGAAAACATGTTTATTATGGCTTCATAATAATGCGAGTGTTTTGACTGATGGATGTTGTATGCAGAAATCGCGTTTGTTATCTACCACAAAGTTGTTTTCATCTTATGGTGGTAGTTCTGATGACAAGCTTTCAGTACCGCGCTTGCAACCAGCAAGAACGGTTGCAGCTTCATACGCCACCTATACATCATCGGATCCATCCATAGCCATGTAAGCTTGTTCGACAGTTCCGCCGTTCTCCTCGAGCACAACATGCACTTTGACGGTTAACAAATCATGCCAGGGATTTGACCGCAAACGCCTAAAGCAGATGACGACATCGGCTCTAACCGAGCAATGAGCGATTGCTTGCCTTCGAGCAGCGGAAAGCTCAGTCAAGTCGGCCCAGCCCAGCGCTTAACAATGCAATAACTCTCAATCCCACGGCGGATCTCGACGTAACACAAGTCTCGATCTCCGATCATCGAAATCGTCGGCTCACAACCGAGCATTGCCAGCAACACCGAGGCGTGTAGCAGCAGCAGCAGCAGCACAGAGTTGCTGGTGGTAAACAATTGCATGTAAAATTTTTTGTTTTTTATTTCTTGGTCATTTGTTTTCTGATCTATCTAGCTTTTAAGGGGCTGTTCACACACAGACTTACAAAAAATTCTTTTTCCCCCCCATTTTGTTTTTCAACATGGTCATTTGTTTTCTGATCTATCTGGCTTTTAAGGGGCTGTTCACACACAGACTTAAAAAAAATTCTTTTTCCCCCCATTTTGTTTTTCAACACACACACTCTCTCTAAGAGGCAGTCTAGAGAGAGAAAACCAAGTCTTTCTTCTTCTTCTTCTTCTTCATCTTCTTCTTCTTCTTCTTCATCTTCTTCTTCTTCTTCTTCTTCTTCTTCTTCTGAGTCTTTCTTCTTCTTCTTCTTCTTATCTGTGACCTGGCCATGGCTTCTTCTTCCTCGTCTTCGCCTTCGTCTTCGTCTGCTTCTTCCGCCATGGCTGCCTCGCAGATTTCTCCGAAATAAGCACCGCATCCCTGTGCGTCTCTTTCAGCGCCTCCCTCCTCCCCAAGACGCCATGGCCTCCGCTTCATCTTCCTCTTCCCGCCGCGCCCCCCCCCGCCCTCCTCCTTCCGCGTTCTCGGCCTCCCCCGCCGCCGCCGCCGCCGTTGCCAATTGGGAGAAGCTCTTCAGCGCTCTCCATCAGCGCAACCGAACTCCTTCCTCTTCCTTTGCCCTCGGCGCTGGGAGCTTAGATCCTTCCACTAACCTAGGCAGCTTCGTTCCTGCATCTCTGGGGCGGTCTTCTAATATTGAATCTATCCTTCAAGTTGCTAACGAGATCCAACCGGAATATCCCAATGTCGCTCGAATTCGTAAGTCTCTTCCCGTAACCAAGCTTCAGTTTTCCGAATCTGTTTCTTCCATTCTGATTTGCTTCTGCCATGGAAATACGTTTCCCTATAGAAATTCTCTGTTTCTGTTCGCCTTCCACTCTTCATCACACAAATGGCTACTCCCAGCATATTCATGTCAAAGTTCTTCCTCACACAGTTCGTTAGTTTGGTGGTTTCTCAGCCTAATTCCATCAAGTGATCCCTTTTTTAGACCATTTGTTTAGTGCATAACGAGGAATGCAACTACATTAGCTCTCTCCCATTTTTTGGGTGGTTTTATAAGCATAGTTTATAGTAAAAGGTTTTCGTTAGTCTACATCTCTCTCTCTACCACTTGTATCAGTCATGAACTCGAAAAAAATGTATATTTGGCATTTTCCTGCGTCTTTCAGACCATGAAGATTTCTCAACACACGATGATCCTTCCTTGTGCTTTGAATTGTGGTGATTTTGTGAACACTCTTGCATATGTTTAGTTTCATGGTACTCACTTGCTGACCCCTCAGATGATTAAACATTTCTTTTTTCACCGCTCATCAATCATGTACACCCATGCATATGATATACGCATGTTTATGCATAATTATGTATCTGAGCTTGAAGGTTCTTGCTCGACTGTGGAAAAATTTATGGGTCATCGTGTAAAATTCACAACAAAGAATCGTTATACATGGACGCACATATAAGTAAATCACTCGTAGCAATTAACAAGGAAATAGTTGTTAGGACCTATTGGTGACTTGGGAGAGAATGTTGATGGTTCACTCGTATATTACAGTCTTTGGAGGCTTCGTGTTAAATAATGCAGTTCGCTATGGATTGTCCCCCAATACTTCTGGATGGTTGACATGTACAGAAATCTGTGGCATAAAACCACAGGAATGGCTGCCAATCAATAACAAATGTTAGAAATTCGATGATCATCCGCTGCATGTCTTTGTTAATTACGAACATAAATGTTTCCATAACGTCAGAGGAACAGGCACTATGCTTATGCACTTAAGGATAATCTACATATATTTTGATATACACTCCCCATGAATTATTTATAACTAATGATGCATGTGCCATAACATCAATGCATTGATGTATAGAGTCGAAATGTACTTTAAAGCTTCCGTGGACTAAACTTTATTTGTGCATTTATTTTTAAATGTCTCGTGAAAGCAGAATTGAGGAATAGTAATCTGAATTTGTATTGATTGCTGTAGTTTGTGACTATATGTTGTGCATGATGTATATCGCACTTAAGACTCTTTGCCCAAAGTTGATATGTATGTACATCAATCGATGTATGTGTTTTAACAGTCAAATTGGTTGAGTAATGATTTGTTTTTGTTTTGGTGATTGCAGTCTGTGAACATGCTTATTCTTTATCTCAAGATCTGGATCCCAATTGTGAAGGAAGGGGAGTTCTGCAGTTCAGGACAGGTCTTATGTCAGTCATAAAGGTGAAGAGATCATCCATCCATAAGCTAATGTGATACTATGGGCTGTGCCTGTCCAGACATGATTAATGTATGGGGTCCCATATAAATTGCTAAACGTCCTTTGATGATTGATATCATGGACAAGTAGACACCATGATACAGTTTGATGCTTGCACTACAAATGGATTTATGCTAAGTACATAATAGGTGATTCTAGATACGCTTAATGCTCTCTGAAAGGTTACCTAACCCAGCTTTCAGTTGGTATATTGGTGATATGGCGGTCTGCTCATAAACCTGTATGTATTCATAGATATCATCAATGTGAGGAGAAATGGTCACTTATCGCAGCCTGTTGTGGACAAAAGTCTATTCTATATGATTTGTTTGCATCTTTTCCCCCCTAAAGCATGCCATCTGGAATCGACCTTGAATTTTCATGTAATTGGTTTATCCTCACTGCTCTTCCTTAGGATATGAATTCAACTAAAGCTGAGAGAGTCATATGAATCATTAAAAATCTAGAGCTGAAGTTATTGCATGGATGTGTACAGCAAAAACTTGCACAGAAGGATGGTGGGATAGATAGAACACAAGATGCGGCACAAATAGAGACATTTTACAGGAATTACAGGACGAAACATAAAGTAGATGATCTTCGAGAAAGAGAACGGTTATGGAAAGCTGGTCGGCTACGCTTAGATCGGAAGGAGTAAGATTGTCCTCATGATTCTATATATGCTTCATTTCAAGAATCCATTTATGTAAATTGATCAGGAACCTCTGTTTCCTAATTTGCATTTGCAGTAAAAATGTCCTTTCGACCTTTGTTTTATACTTGTATTGAAAAATTCGTAATTGATATAAATCCAGTTCTGCTTACTGAAATAGTCCACTTTGGAGCATGCATTCTGCACTGGGCTTCATTACGGCAATGCATGTTGCTGGCCTATTTAAAGTTTGAGAATAGTCGAGGGTGATTTACCTCTGATGCCTCTAATCATTCATTTTACATGATAAAATTGTGAAGGTGTCTAGTTATCTTGAGGAAACTTCAGAGTAAACCAGATACTAAATCGTTCAATTAGTCTTTTGCCCTTGTACCCAAGTCTGAAGAATGATTTTCACGTCAATATCACTATGATCCTCCACCAGGTCTTCCTCTGGCTTTTCCTTTCCCAGGCCCAGGGATAGTTCACTATCCATCAGTTACATTCCATGCAAGCCTTCGCAGAAGACCATGGTCGGTTGATGATGCACCTCACGCACCTTTGGGTCTGCCATCAACCAACTCATATGCATGTTAGACTCCTTGGTCTCTTTTTCAATGGGTATAGCAAGGGTAACTTTTTTGTTGTTTCTGCTGTATAACAAACTAAATGCAATTCAGGGTATGTTTTATTATGTCCAGATAGAGGTTTCCTTACCAAATCTGCCTGGTTTCTTTCCAGCGTAATACAATTTCTGATCTCTTCTTGAGGCAGGAAGGTGTACCTAAATGTGATTGAACGCCTGCAGATGGAAACTCAGTAGTTATAAAGCTATTGTATGTAGATTTTGGAGAGATTCTGCTCTTTTGCCACTTACTGCAAGTAGGTGATGATTGCTGTTTGGAATTGCTGTTTGTAAGCACCATTGGGAGCTTTAATGATGATACTCCTTGTGGTTTCCAAGTTGCAAACAGAAGATAATCAATACTGTACACAAATGTCACAGTATATGATGTTCTCTTTAGGGCCCATGTTAACTGAATAAAACGTTGCTGGTTTTCCTCTGATTATGCAAATAATACAGTATTTTTATTCTCTTTAGGTCCCATGTACTAGAATATTTGTGATGAATTTTCTATGGTTCTTTCCATTTTAGAAAGGCTTAAAAGGTTATTAGTGCATGAAATTCATGTTGGTATTAACTTTTTGCCTTCTTTTCTGCATGTTTGTGTGTTGGCCCACAGACAAGAACAAGAGAGCTTAAAAATGAAAAAAGTTTATGCGACCCTAGGTGTGTTAAAGAATGCGGTTGAAGCACTTTCTCAAGGATCTATTTCTCCCGAGGTAGTAAAACCACAAAATAAACTAGCATACACTGAGTATCTGTACTTTATTTAATGTCCTCAGTGTTTACATGTCTACAGTTCAAAGCAATGTTGGAAACTGATGCTGCAAAGACAGAAGAGTTTAAACCCTATAATATTCTAGCACTGGATGCCCCTGTCTTTTCAGATGTGATTCTATCTTCACCCGAGGTATGTCTGCTCAGTTGATTTATGTGTTTCAGTGTTCTCGACGCTTCATACTTAGCACTGAATACTGAACTACCTCTAAGGAAAAGAAGAGAGATTGATTGCAGGTGACAGCTGCAATGAACTCATTAAGCATTGGTCTTCAGTTTGTGCTGCCCGAGGATTATGCAAAGCCTCGCTATAGGCATGTAGATGTTTTTGATGTTCTTGAATATATTTTCGGATTTCAGGTACTCTTCATCAATTGTAAACTTGGCATTTCTTGTAATGGTTTTATATTTGAGTGATTCATTTTTTTCTTCAATGCTATTATGTATACTATTAAAAGATAGAACCAAATTAGTACCTGAAATTCACATTTTTCTTTTAGAGGGATAATGCGAATAACCAGCGGGAGCATTTTATGCTCTTGTTAACAAGTGCCCAGTCACGTAGGGGAATTCCTGAACAGGCTGATCCTGTAAGAAGTTTTGAAGAGCTATCCAATGTGTCTTGAAATGAGCTAGCTGAATTTCAACAACTTTCCTCTGTGAACTGATGGTTATTTGTGTTTTTTGCCAGCAACTGGATGGGACTGTGATTGATGTAGTTTGTGAACGGATTCTGGACAACTACATAAAATGGTGTAAATACCTGCAAATTACCTGTGCATATTTAAGGTAAGTAGTCTTTTCATGTTTCCTTGTCCTTTTAGGCCTAGAGCTTGCCTGCACTTAATTTTAACTTTCGCAGTTCGGATCCGAAGCCAAGGAAGCTCCTGTTAACAGCCTTGTATCTGTTAATCTGGGGTGAAGCTGCTAATGTTCGTTTTCTTCCAGAGTGCTTATGCTATATTTATCATAAGGTAAGTATATCTGACTGTGCATGAATTGTAAACATTAATAGTGAATATCACCTGGTTTTGGTGACATGCTTAAATCTACGCTTGATTACTATGCGACCAAACCAAACTTATCATGTGTAAGGTATAATGCAAAATGGAATAATGCAGATGGCGGAAGAGCTGAAAAAAATGTTGAGAGACAATGTTCAGCAGTTTCAAGCTTGTCACGCACAGAGTTGCATGGAAGATGGTGGGCCATCATTCCTCAACAAAGTCATTCTTCCTATATACTCCTCCCTAGCAGAGGTATGCATATTTTTTATTAATTTATTATTTTTAGTTTGATCATGTTGAAAAGTGATCGAGTAATCTTGTTTTATTGTGCAGGAAACTTCTAAGAATGGAAATGGTAAAAACCCACATTCCAAATGGCGCAATTATGATGATTTTAATGAGTACTTCTGGTTAGTTCCGAAATTTATATGTTTAAGCTGGACTAAAGCGGCGTTCTTAATTCAAATTTAAGAAAGTTAACTCATATAAGCTGTGATGATTTAAAATCTTTTCTTTATATCATAGGTCTCAGTCTTGTCTACAGCTTGAATGGCCATTGCAACTGAGTTCACCCTTCTTTTCAGTTAAAGATAGTTCAAAAGTAAGAGATTCATACTCCATTCATGAATTTTCATCTCAAACTTGTCATTTAGGTCTCTAGCTGGCATTTTGTCTGGTTGTTTTCTGTGGTAACTGTTGCTACTAATGGATAGGTGGATTTTTCTTAAATAAGATATATTGATACTAATAAATAGTTCAAAAGTAAGAGCTACTAATGGATATGTGGATTTTTCTTAAAACAGATATATTGATACTAATAAATAGTTAAAAATAAAAGAGTTGTTTCCTGTGGTAACTGTTGCTACTAATAAATAGATGGATTCTCTTAAATGGCTATATTTATGCTCAAATACAGGCAAGGAAGACTGTTGGGAAAAGCTCATTTGTGGAGCATCGAACCTACTTTCATCTGTATCACAGTTTTCACAGGCTTTGGATCTTTCTGGTGCTAGCCTTTCAGGTATGCATATCTGTGTGGTGTATTAAAATGTCATTAGAACTTTCTAATGCCGTGCTTCTTTATGATCAGGCTCTGACAGTAATAGGATTTGCTGGTACATTATTAAGCTTGACAACACTGAAAGGGTTGCTTAGCCTTGTTCCAACGTTTGTTGTGATGATGTTTTTGGAATGTATTCCTCTAAAACTCTTAAATGTATTTCTTTTATGATAGGCACAAGATGGTCTGATGCGGTATGTTATATGACTAATAGACTCAATGGTTTTCTGAGATGCTTGCAGCTGTGTTGGATATTATTCTGATGGTCGGTGCATACTCAAATGCACAGGGTACAGCGATTTCTCGAATTGTGTTTCGATTCTTCTGGTTTGGAGCTTTGTCTGGACTTCTTACATATATCTATATGTAAGTTTTGTAAACTTGAATGGGCTTCCAACGTAACTTAAATCTGTGGTTTTCAGCGTCTCCTTTAGGTAAATAGCTTACATGTGATATGATTATGCAGGTAATATTGGGAAAGGACCACATGTTTCATTTTTAACCGTGATTCTGTATGCTCATAATTAGAAATTAAGCATCTAACGTCTGTTAACTGTAGCTGGAAACTCTTCATTTTCTTGCTATTTGAAGATCTTTAAACAATTACCTTCGTCAATTGTTCAACAGTTTTTTGCTTCTTGCTGTTTATGATAACAATCTGGAAAACGTTATTGCATGGAAAGTAGTGTATTGATGGAATTTGTCTTCATGTAAAGTCCCATGTTTTTTATTCTACAGATTGCTCCTAAATCAAGACAACAACAGCTTTGCAAACTCATCACTTCTGAAGATTTACATTGGTATTTTGGGAATTTACATAGTATTTCAGTTTTTTGTCGCACTTCTTCTACAAGTTCCTGCCATACGTGGTCGCACACAATGCTGTGATGATTGGGCATTCATAAGGTTTATCAAATGGATGCACCAGGTATATCTCAACTTGTAGCGTTTGAGTTTTTGTTTAAATTAATTCTTAATGGGCTTGGGTTTACATTTATCTAAACAGGAACATTATTATGTTGGACGAGGCCTGTATGAAAGCACACCAGATTACGTGAAGTAAAAGAACACATTGTTTTCAGCTAATTCTCTTCCCTGATTCTCAGTTCATGTAGTAATCAAATGTGTCTGGTTTATAAAACACAGGTATGTATGTTTCTGGTTGGCTGTTTTTGGATGTAAATTCACTTTCAGCTATTTCCTTCAGGTACAACATTGCATTTCAACTGTCTTTCCATAACCAACATTGTTTGATGTGTACTCACTAACTTTGGCTCAATATTGTTCAGATTAAGCCATTGGTGAATCCAACAAAAACTATTTCTGGTTACACGGACTTAACATACACATGGCACGACTTTGTCTCAAAGAGTATGTGCTAGTATTTGTTGCTTGCATGGGAAAATCACTGCTATTGACACTTTAATATGATATGTGATTTAATGAAGGTTTGTGTTGAATGCATCCTAGTCGTATGCAGTGTAACATATGTTGCATAATCTCGTGCATCCTAACCTACCTATCTTTGAAGATAAACTTCTTCTGTAGCCATTCTTGTGCCTACTCTGCTTGGTTCTAGAATACTAATATTTTCTTCTAACATGTGGAGTCACATGAGAGGTTATTTATTGAGACATAACATTTGTTGATTATACTAAATTACAAGTGTGTACTTTCGAATTTGATATGGTAACTTTTTCCAGTATGTCATATTAGAAATGCCTGTAATGATGCATATACTGAGTATACTTCAATGTGAATCCCAGATAATCACAATGCGCTTACGATCCTCACGCTCTGGGCTCCTGTTGTGATGGTAAGAACAAAGGATTCAGTTTATCATTAAAGGAGGCTTACCAAGATAAGATACTGTGCCAGAATGCTGTACTTTTAATATTCAGAAACCTTATCTTAGAATAGTTTTCTCTCTAAATAATGTAGTAACCCATTATCTGGATATAGAACTGACTACTGTTTTCTATGTGGAAATCTTCTGAAATGTTGTTGTAGATCTATTTGCTGGATATACAAATCTGGTATACTATCTTGTCATCAATTGCGGGTGGAATTGTCGGAACGCAGGAAAGGTTGGGTGAGGTAGAATTCCGATTGATATTTTTTGTTTGTATGTGCATAATATTCACTGGATGCTTCAGGTAGTTTAACTGCTCAATGTAGGAATGAAGTTTAAACATTTACTACTCAATGTGTGAGGTAGATGAACAATGTGGAAGTTCTTGTCAATATGGAAAAATGGATGCCAGGAAATATTTTAAGATTTGTGGGGTCTATGTCTGCATTAAGACTCTTGACGTAAGAAAGCATTCAGGAGTCTAGAACATCAATTAACAAGAAAAACTAGCACTGAAAACTAAAAATTACAAATTATAGAAGAAAGCAGTTTTCAACATATTCAAGGTTCTTAATTCAGAGAGACTGAATGAGAATATTGCAGTCAAATGATTTTGAACCGAAGTGGCTAAAGCACCTTTGATAGGTGTGACTGGTCTAGATACTGGGGCATACATGCCCTTCAAATTGATCTTGCCTGATCCATGCAATTCCTTTGCTTGCTTCTGCTCTCTATTGTGTAGCCCTTGATTGGCTTATAGTATGGGATGAAGTAATGTTGCTGAAGAAAGTTCTTTATTATTCTTTGTTTATGAGCATTTATGGTTGTATCATGGCGCATCATTAACTTCTCTTGTGCACTACAAAGAACAATACCCAGCACAAGAGAAGTTGTACGATCACCATCGTGAAGTTAGCCAAAGCCTTGTTTGAAGAAGCAGTTATATCGCTCTCTTATTGCATAATTATTTCATAAAAAACAGCAGTGGCAAAGAGTTTTACATTTTTTCTTTCTTGCAAGTTTTTAGTTTGGAGAGTGCCAAAATTTTACAGAGTTTCAATAATGTGCAGTATAAGGAAGATATCTGAAATTTCACTTTGCCTGCATTTTTTGAGAAGGAAGCTCAATCTTTTGGACTGTAGGTTGTGACATTGTATATGATGTTTGGAATTTATTGTACTATTTCCATTTTGAGATTACTAGGTTTTTGGAGCGGTTAATATTTACTGAGGTTGAGTCATGTTTGTATAATTTAGCTTATATTAGGTGTCTGAATTTAACACTGTACTTTTCATGGATCCAGCGTACATACACTGTATTGTGCCCATAGCTTGAGTGCGAGTAAATGCAGAAAAAATTGATTTTCTATATTTTCCTTGTATATTGTAGATACGCTCCCTTGAGATGTTAAGAAACAGTTTTGACAACTACCCCAGTGCATTTGCAAGGAATCTCTTAGCACCGAGAAGCCAAAACAGGTCAATGTTTTTTCTGTTGTGTTAGGTTTTTTTTAGATGTGTTCTCACATATCTCTGTGATTCTTAACAGGTCTTCGCTTTCACCAAATATCACTGATGTAAGTAACAAATTCAGATGCTTAAGTTCCGTTGTTGTACAATGTTGTTTGTGGTTAACATATTTTGTTTCATATTTTTTTAGGCTGTTCCGGTTAATAAGGCAAATGCAGCAAGATTTTCTCCATTCTGGAATGAAATCATAGCCTCCATGCGCGAAGAGGACTATCTTAGTAATCGGTATTCACTATTATATATGTGAATGGCGTCACTCTGAAGTTTGTAGTTTAGTAGTATGTTTGAAAAAAGTTGGAGATAACCCCAACTGTTAATCCGCTGTTTGTGATACGCCAGATTTTAGTTTTTTCAACCTTGTTCTGAAATCATTGATATAACAAGGAATTGAAAACAATGCAAGTTATAAAGACATACTTGGTAAAATTTAGTGACTGTACAAATCTATGCGATTCTCTTCTTTCAGGATTGTTTATGATTATATGCCACTATAGCTTAACAAAATTTTTTCATGTGAAATAATTTACTTTTTGTAATGTTTCAGAGAAAAAGAGCTGCTTATGATGCCTTATAATACAGGAAACCTAGACTCAATACAGTGGCCTCTCTTTCTTCTCGTTAGCAAGGTTTTGTTGTTTTACATTTTGACTATTCTTTTTCGCCTCATTTGCTTTCATGGTAATTGTTTCCTTGAATTTCTTTTTCTTGATAGATTTTCAAGGCAGTGGAACTTGTAGAGCAACATCAGGGTAATGATCAAACAGAGCTAATAGAAAAGATTTCGCGTGATCCTTATATGCTCCATGCTGTAGAAGAAGTATATAAAAGTCTTATTGAGATCTTAAATGCTCTGTTGAAAGGGGAGGATCGGGAATGGTTTGTATACACAAATTTATGAAAGCATTGAATCTACAGCTGATTAAATTTGGAATCTAAAGTAAATCTCCTTGTTCAGGATCATCAATCTAGTGAATAAAATAAATACAAGTATACAAGACCATGTTCTCCTGGATCAGTTTCACCTGAAAAAGTTGACAGCTGTTCAGACAAGGGTTACAGCACTCCTGGGCATTCTGGTATGCCTGATCTAAATTATTGTCAAAAGTCCCTTTACGGAACTTGGTTATCTTTTCCATGCAGGAAAAGTGAACTTCAATGCTAGTTTTAGTTTAATGGCATATTTAGAAAACAGTTTGTTTATAGCAATCTATTCTCAGCAATATTTTCTTTACAGGGACATGAAAAGACATCTGATCTGGAAAAAGGGGCGACAAAAGCCATGATTGACCTGTATGATGTAGTGACCCATGACATATTGCCAGATGAATCAAGGTTTGATAGGATTTCAAGGGTTCTGGAAGAGTTTTATTTATTACTTTGTGATACTATGCATTTAAAATAATTAGGTATTACCAAATGTGGTAGCTTGAATGTGTGCAAATTTTTATATTGTTTGAATATGTGGTTCATTTTCTGCAAGGATAGTTCAACCATTTTCTTGCAAATTATATTTGAGTTTCTATTGCTGAAAACAATTTAATGGTGTATAAGTTTGTTTTTGTGGATTTGAAATTTCAATATTGCAACTGTTTAGATCGGCTGCCAATGCTGTATCACAATCACGGGCAAATGGCCAGCTATTCAGTGACCTGCAATGGCCCGATTCACGTGAGGCTGTAAGTGTTTACATTATTGTGTTTGTGTATGCTTAATATTAATCATAGCCTAGTATTTTCTGTGCAAAGTTAGATGGGTTGACATGGTTTCAGGTGTTGAGTTACTTTGTATATGCTTAAGATTAATCATAGGCCAGTAATTTTTGTAGAAGGTGAGACATTTTGTGGCTTATTCTGTTTTCCTATTCTAGATGTAAAATATGAATTAACATTGCTAAGAATCGCTCGTTCTTTTCTTTCTTTTCTTGGTAACAGTGGGATGCCTGAGGACAAACTAGGATGCCCACTATTGTGTACTGTCTACCTATCTAATATGTCTATCATCTATGTAATGGCTATTTATGCCTTATTCTGCTACCTATTCTAGATATGCAATATGATTTAGCATAGATAACAGTTAGCTATTCTCTCCTCAACAACAGTGTGGTGCCTGGGCCAACTAGGATTGCCATGGATGAAACATCTGATTGACAAAGCTTTAACACCAGTCAAACACCAGTATGGAGATCAGAACTAGAGTTCTTAGAGGTGTTAAGGAAATATACACACCTAACATTCAGAGGGCTTCAGTTCTCTATAGTGGAGGCTGCATATGCTTGACTGTATAGGATATGCAGCCTTTTCTGCTCTGAAATCAGCTAGAGATTGAAATAGGAAGTAAAAAATTTGTCAGTTTGGCCATTGGGATGAACTGAAGAGGCAAATTTGTTGGGAAAATAACACATACACATAAACTCATCGTTAGAAAATGATCACACCTTTTTTCAGCTTCGTGACTTTGTCTTATACTATAAAGAGGTTTAAACAAGGAAATGATTTATTCAACGTCCATGTAGACCACAGTCTTGCTACCCTTGCCTTTGACAGATCGGGTAATGTCTGTTGCCATTGACAGAGATTCCCTGGCTTGGGATACTGGTCATGTTGGTTTGAGGCCAGAAATGTGAGCCAATACGAGTTGAAAATCTTGAGCATATCAAGGACATGCTTTTTCAGTTGTGTTTGTTACACTAAGTTTCGTTTGCTTGCTCTCAAGATATGATGCCTGTTTGGCAGTATGGTAAATCTGAGCAGTGTTTAGTGGATGCCTTCTGTAATTTGATTATGGTAAATATGAGCAGTGTTAATTGGATGTCCATTTTTAAATGTTCAATGTGTAGATTGAGTTGTTTCTGGTAAGCACTAATTTCAGTTTACATAAGGTTCTTCAGATATGCCTTACGGCCATGGAATGAGGTGAAACTATTTTAACTGAATAAAAAGAAAACCCACACAGCATGAGCTCCAATCACAAAGTTCGTATAGAAATCTTTCATTAAAACTTACTGGGGGAATGAGGTGCAAGCTCGTGCAGTTTCCCAAACCAGTATCTAAGTTCAAGGGAAAAAGAACACAGAAAGTCCTATTAGGTGACAGTGATATTACTTCCCTCAGTAGTGGCAATTTGTAATGCTTAAAAATACCCTCCTCCATTATAAATCAATTTACAACTGAATGATAAAGTATGACTGAAATTTCCGTTTTATTTATAAATAAACCAGAACATCCACCAACTTGGTATTAGGATGGTACATTTCTAATGGCAGCCCTTCTCTATGTATAAACAACATTCAGAACATGTGTGATGGAATTTGTTCCTACAGAGGAGCAGCAGTCAAGAAAGAATTTGAAAAGCTTGATTCTGCTATTCCCCATTTGGGAGTGACTGCATTTGAGATGCAAAAGGATCAGCTATCCCACACAGCTTTAGTCTTCTTGCTCTTTCATGTATCCTGTCTTTCGGAATGGAACCAAGAGAGTGCTACAAATGAGACTTTATGGAATGTGAAGTGATTCTCTTGAAACTTGAAGCTGGCAAGCAAGAAAAAGGAGTCAACAGGCAGGACTTAACCGTCTCAGATGACCTGAGAACATACAGAATGTGCAAAGCCCAAATACCTTAAAGTCTCAGACATTATCACTAAGAATGGAAGAACTTATGTGTGTAATTTGTTTCGGAAGAATAGCATCATCATTAAGTTTTGGGCATATTATCTTCTCATGAATGCTGTATGTGGATGATTCTAGCTGCTATTGTTTATTCATAGGAAGGGTGCTGTAGTTGATGTAATAAAGCTTTTTCTGTTTCTTGTGTAGAGGGCACAAATACGGAGACTTTACCAGCTGTTGACTATTAAAGAATCTGCTGCAAGTGTACCACGAAACTTGGAAGCACGTCGTCGACTCCAGTTTTTCACAAATTCCTTATTTATGAATGTGCCACGTGCCAAGCGTGTTCGAGAAATGACACCTTTCAGGTTAGCCAGGATCACATTCATAAGTTTGTGCAACTTAATCATTATTTGTCATGTATTGATTAATGGGAATCTTTGGTGCTATTGTGCAGTGTGTTCACACCTTACTATTCTGAGGATGTGATTTATACAATTGACCAGTTGCGGAAACCAAACGAGGATGGAATCTCTATACTTTTCTATCTACAGAAAATATTTAAGGGTAAATTTTGAACTGATGATTTGGAAATAAATTTAGACACAAGGTAACTCATATCCCATATGCTTGCCTTAAATTCCCCCTTACACTGTTTTGTACAGATGTTTGAGCTGCTATATTGTTTCCGTCACTTTGTACTATTGTAGATTTTTTTATGTATGTTACGAATGGCCTTTTGTTGTCTATGACAGAATTGATCTGGCACAAAAAGTAACATCATTATAAAAAAATATTCGCTTTAGAACTAACAATCATTATAAAATAAGTAGATACAAGAGTTAAAGAATAAAAGAGGAAGAAGATACATTACAAACCATGCGAATGTGCTTTAGCTGATATAATTGGTCTTACATATCATTTGGTAGTATCTAAATCATTCCCAGGAAAGTATTTATTCACATCATGGTTAGACTGCTGATCAATGATGCTATGTAGATGGAACATCAATCATGCATAGCCTTTTGTACTATTTATTTTCTCTCATTTCAGATGATTCTTAACGTTACATGGGTATAACACTATTATACATCTCAAACAGATGAGTGGGCAAATTTCTTGGAGAGAATCGAATGTACTGAAGAAAAGCTTGAGCAACTGGTGAATTTGAAGGATCCAAAAGCCCTGGATTTGCGTTTGTGGGCTTCATATCGTGGTCAGACATTGGCTAGAACTGGTATGGTTATGCTGCATTGACATCATGTGAATGTACAATATACAGGAAAACTGACATTATTTTATTAATGATCATCATTATACCATAGTTAGGGGAATCATGTATTACAGACGGGCATTAATGCTACAGAGCTTTAATGAACTTCAAGATTATCCAGGTGAAGTGATCTAAATCTATGGATTCCAGTAGGCATTGCATATCATAGCAGATACATTTTAAGGTTATTCTTTATATGAAAACTGTAGATTATGAAGAAACAAATAGCGGCAATCCAGAAGGTTACAAGAGCTCGCTTGTGGCACGTGGACTTTCAGATTTGAAGTTCACTTACGTGGTCACCTGTCAAATATATGGACAACAGAAACAAAAGCAGGATCATAGGGCAGATGATATACTTTTTCTGATGCAAAAGTATATATGTTTCCATAAATAGTTTATAACAGTTTCCCTAAATGCATAGAGATCTAATAATTATGTTTATATGATGTAGGAATGATGGGCTTCGAGTGGCCTTTATTGATACTGTAGAAGTCCTAAAAGACAAGAAAGTCTATAAGGAATATTTCTCCAAGCTTGTAAAAGCAGATGTTAATGGAAAGGATCAAGTTAGTTAATCTCTTGTATCTCCGAACATTTTGCTATATATCTAATAATCAGTAAGATATCTCATACGAGTTATGCTGTAGGAAATTTATAAAATAAAACTGCCTGGGGATCCTAAGTTGGGGGAGGGTAAGCCAGAGAATCAGAACCATGCTATCATATTCACGCGTGGGGAGGCTGTTCAGACAATCGATATGAATCAGGTAAAAGCTTTCACCTACTTTGAATCCCTAATATATCTTGTATTCAGCTAAGTTTTGTGGTGCTATATATATTTGCGAAGGATAACTATTTGGAAGAAGCTTTGAAGATGAGAAACTTGCTTGAAGAGTTTGGACAAAAACATGGATTGCGCACACCCACAATTCTAGGTGTTCGTGAACATGTTTTCACTGGAAGGTGCTGTCTATTATGTACGCAACCATATGACTATTACAATCCCATCCTGAATGATGGCTTAATTTGAGGATTGACATATGTGCAGTGTTTCTTCTCTTGCGTGGTTCATGTCAAATCAAGAAGGCAGCTTTGTTACACTTGGGCAGCGAGTTCTTGCTAATCCACTAAAGTACTTTCATATTGGAGATATTATTTTGGAAGTGTCGTTTCTGTGCTAAATTCGTAATGGTTATATGATGGTTTTTCCTAATTATGCAGGGTTAGGATGCACTATGGACATCCTGATGTATTTGATAGAATTTTTCATATTACAAGAGGAGGGATAAGTAAAGCTTCTAGAGTTATCAATATTAGTGAGGATATCTATGCTGGTAGGTGTTTAGACTGTCTTGCTTGGTGAATGAGAACACAGAACCATATATGATTATTATCTCATTCTTTTTTTGTCTGCAGGTTTCAATTCTACGCTGCGGCAAGGGAACATAACTCACCATGAATATATTCAGGTCAATGTTTACAGCCCTTAAGTAGCTTGCATTTCAGAGAAGTTACCTATCCTAAGCTAACTTGAAGTGGACTAATAAAGTGGAAAGAAACCAAGAACAGGTTAGCTTGTTATACACACTTAGTGGCTGGGAGGGGAAGGAATCCAAAAACATCAGTTACTGTATGCCAACGGTTGGCTCCTCATCAATATTTTAGAAGTGTCATCCTGAAGTAGATGAATAATGGGTATGGTTAGTAGTCTTGCAGTTTGGTTCGTATGGAAGGAAAGTTGCAAGGAAGTTTTTGAAGGAATGGAACCTCCTGCTGGGAAAATGAGGATACAATGGCAATACATTCCACTAGAATGGGCATTTTCAACCTTTGTCTTTTCCACAACTGAATTTGGGAAACTCTGATTCATACTTTGAATCTTCTAAGTGTAACTAGTGCTAAGTATTTCGACCATTAGAGTTGGTGAGTTTTCATGTTTTGGAGAACATACAAAACATACAACACTGCCTCCTCTTAATCTCTTTTCTTGAAATGTTTCATCCCTTTCTATTTCTCATTCACTGAGGTATTCTGCCTAGAATCAAGTCACAGCCTACTGAAACTGAGGCTTTCGTATTGACGATAGAAGCCTGGCATGACATCAAATGTACTACCCTGGAAATGTTTTGTGGACATTCACTGCTACTCTGATTCACTCATAGGATGACAATAGTGGGAAACGAGTCTTTCCATATTTAGTGATCTGTTTGAGGTTTTCTGTGTCACGTCAAAACTGCGAAAAACCAGCTTCAATTCCATAATTATGTGTAAATCTGAAGGAAATTTGATGTTCTTGTGCAGGTAGGAAAGGGCCGGGATGTGGGGCTCAATCAGATAGCAATGTTTGAAGGTAAAGTAGCTGGCGGAAATGGGGAACAGACTCTAAGCAGAGATGTGTATAGGCTTGGCCAACTTTTTGATTTCTTTCGGATGCTGTCATTCTACGTTACCTCAGTTGGGTTCTACGTATGTACCATGGTATGTGTATCACACTCTTCTGCATCATATAGTTTCCATGAGAATTGCAATTAACAGTGGACTGCAAGTTTCAGATGACAGTTTTGACGGTTTACGCTTTTCTTTATGGCAAAGTATACCTGGTAACGATTTTCAAAATGTGAGCCATATACATCCATATCATATCTAGGCTGGAGTTTCAATCTTTTATTTATAAATGTAGGCACTGTCCGGTATCGGTGCGGAACTTGAAAACCGAGCTCAAGTAACAGGAAACACTGCACTGCAGAGTGCCTTAGAGACACAATTTCTGTTTCAGATTGGTGTGTTCACAGCCATACCTATGGTGATGGGGTTTATTTTGGAACAGGGTGTATTCAAGGTACTTCTAGATATTTGTTTATAATTTTTGTTTATTGACCAATGACGATATAATTGTTTCTTATCAGGCTATTATAAGCTTTGTAACCATGCAACTCCAACTCTGTTCTGTATTCTTCACATTCTCTTTGGGTACACGAACGCACTATTTTGGACGAACAATTTTACACGGTGGTGCTAAGGTATTTTTTTACAGTTTGTCCTAAGAAACCCTTCTATACTATCTTTTCTAAACAAAGCTATTTGCAGTATCGAGCAACAGGAAGGGGATTTGTTGTGCAACACATAAAATTTGCCGAAAACTATAGGCTATACTCTAGAAGCCATTTTGTGAAGGGGTACCGTTAATTTTCGCTTTTTATGTTTGTGTTGAATTTGTTTTTTGTTTACACCTGAAGGACAATGGTTTGGCAGGTTTGAAATAATTATTCTTTTGATAGTATACCTAGTTTATGGATTTGAAGAAACAACCGTTGGTTATATTCTCCTCAGCTTTAGCAGTTGGTTTCTTGCTATATCTTGGCTTTTTGCACCATATATATTCAATCCCGCTGGATTCGAATGGCAAAAGTAATTATTGTGTCTATTGTAGTTGTTTCTTTTGTCATATCCATATGGCTATGGAGTTTTAGTTTCCCTTTTGTGATCGTTTTTTCAAAGAACTGTTGAAGACTTCAACGACTGGACAAACTGGCTGCTTTACAAGGGAGGGGTTGGCGTGAAGGGTGAAGAAAGCTGGGAAAGATGGTGGGATGAAGAGCAGGTAAGTTGTAGTCATTACCACAAATATTGATTCTATATTTCGTCAGATAATATTCGTTTTCTCTCTCTGAGTATAAAATCCGATTCTTATTCCAAGCTTGTGAACGAACATGTTGGTGAACACAGACCATGCACACTACCAACCTTATGACCTCTGTGGTTGTCTGACCAACTGATATCCAGGACCCAAATTATGTGTTTTCTAGAGCGGGCTATTGTTGAGGCTCTTCCTTTAGTCCTGATAAAAAGGTTCAATTGGGGTCCGTGGGGCAGAAACAAAAAAATTGATGCAGTTCTAACCCTTATGAATTAAGTTATTTATGATGACTTCGAACTGGGTTGTGGCCTTTTAAGCTAGAAGTGCTCACCGTCACTACGATTAGTCGGAGTCAATTACAAGATTGAAAACTATGTCCATCACAGATGTGAGAATGGGTGAAAATGATAACAAGATTTGCTGATGACAAATATGTTTGAGACTTGAGACGCAATTGCAGGTTTTTGTAGACCTTACATCTTCTTATCTGAAGCTTTTATTTGCAGGAACATATCTATTCAATTCGAGGAAAAATTCTGGAAACTATTCTCAGTTTACGCTTCTTCTTTTTCCAATATGGAGTTGTATATCAATTGAATGTTGCTAATTCCAGTACAAGCTTGGCTGTAAGATTTCCTATACCTACTATTGTTTTTTAATTTCTACCAGCATTGAGTTGAGTCATGAGTGATTGATAGGGGCTCTGATGCTTTCGTAGGTTTATGGCATTTCGTGGATTGTACTCGTTGGGCTAGTGCTACTATTTAAGGTTTTGGCATTTGTTTTTGGCTATTCTTGGAGACCAAAATTTGACCATAAAGCTGCTGCTTATATCAGTTCTTGTATTCACGCAGGTTTTTACCTTCAGTCAGAAGAGCTCCGTGAACTTCCAAATGTTTCTACGCTTGATTCAAGGAACTGTCTTTGTGGTGATGATAGTCAGTGTGGTTCTGGTGGTGGTTTTGACAAATGTCTCAGTTGGAGATTTGTTTGCAAGTCTTTTAGCCATACTTCCAACTGGTTGGGGTATCCTTTCTGTGAGTACCTTTCCTGCATGGTGCATCTCAAATCTTCCATTTTAGACTGTAATGTTCTGTAAAGCATTCTCGTTCGTACTACAGAGAGGAGCTCCTATGCAAATTTCTAAATATGCAGTATAATCTGTTGTAGCCACCACACTCTGAATATGTGCATCTTTACAAGAATTATGAGCTGCTCCAAGCTGAAGGTGGGTGGGTCTTACAAGCATGGAATTGTTTGTTTGTTTGTTTGTTTGTTGGCAGATTGCGATCGCATGGAAAAGTCTCATAAAGCCGTTGGGTTTATGGAAATCTGTCCGCAGCATTGCAAGACTCTATGATGCTGCAATGGGACTTCTGGTGTTCTTTCCTATAGCTGTTCTTTCTTGGTTCCCTTTTGTATCGACATTCCAGAGTCGGCTCCTTTTCAATCAGGCCTTCAGTAGGGGTCTTGAGATCTCTCTCATTCTAGCCGGAAATCAGCCCAACAATCGGATGTAAAGAGACCACCCGCCGCTGATTACTGATTAAACATCCTTCTCGCTCATGGCTGTTTCGCAGCTGAGTGTTACATTCATGCTGTTTATTACCTGAACTGGGAAATTTGTGGTGAAAGGTAGAATCTTGTCTCGAGTTCTTGCCCATTTCGCTTATGTATGATGTATACATAAGCTGCTCTATAGCATTCTGGTGAAGGTAAGTAAAAGATTTTCACTGGAAATGTATATATAAACTACCCTGGAATGCCTCTATTCATCGGCTTGCAAGCGCATTGTTTGGTGTTGGTTCTTCAGGATCGACGGTTATGTGTAAAAACTTACATTTGGTATGAAGAGATATATAGTCAGCAACTTGTCCTGTTTTTGTCATATGTAATGCCTCAATTTTGATTTCTGTTCTGATCCACTTAACATCATGATGAACCATTTCATTCAACTATGGTGAATGATGTGAATAGGGCTTTGTTTATCATTTCTATAAAGCTGATATGCTTTTGACACGGTGCTTATGTGCCGTGCTGAAATCTGTAGCGAATTGTGTCAGGCTTCATCCATTCTGATGCTGGTACATAGGTTCATATGCAATATTCTGGCACATCTTGATGTTTTGTGGATCTTTTAGGTGTATGTTGGCATCTTTGATGCTGATTCAAAGATCCTACGAAATGGATCGCGCCTGGGTTACAGATAAAGTTTGGAATCAGGGGCATCTGAGCAGAGTATAACAAATGGAATGAACTTATCATTCTGTGGTGTAATCCTTAGCGTTCCTTTGCGTTTGCATCGCTTAAACATAGCAAGGGCTTGGAAGCCAAGCAAGCAAGGAACAAAGAACAGTTGGCATTGATTCTCTTTGCAGAATTTAAGAGAATTACTACTTGTCCCATCTGCAGAATCTCGGAACTAACTTGAATCGGAAGATGGGAATCATTGTGTGCATATATGAAGGGCACAAATCCACCATGTGGCGACCATCGCCCGGATCCGCAAGAGAAGGTTTTCCTTGGAACCAGCCGACATTTGCACGACAAAGGTACAAAATGAGATTTCAGTATATGTTTACATAGCATCGATGATGATGATGATGATGATGATGATGATGATGATGATGATGACCGTCTTGTGCTCATAACAGACCTGTTTGCGAAAGCCGGAGTGTTGTCATCGCGTTTGCATTCATGAGGTACGATAACCCTAGTTTACGATCGATGCATGCCCCATTAATTGCTAATCGAGCACCGATGCACGCCATTATTATTATTGTTGTTGTTGTTACTTGTAGAAAACAGATGCATCATTAGTAGATATAAACACCACATGCAAACCTCTCCTACACGATTTCGTCGGCGTCATCCGACATCTGCTTCATGCACGAAAAACTCAGCACGAGAGCCTGTGGGATATGGAAAACCCTAAAAAAAAAAAAAACCTCGTTCCAAGCGCAGCATTTTGGTTTTCCCGCATCATAGAGCTTTTAGGGTTCACGATGATGTGCAATCGTGCTCATCGATCGAACCATTCGAAACCCTTAAAAACCCTAAACCCTAAACCCTAAACCCTAAACGGCTAAAACCCTAAACAAATCGCGGTACAAAACAAACCATAGGTTTCCAAGCTTGCGCCCGAGGATGCAAACACTTCAATGCGGAAGGACGACGACGAAGCGGAAGCTGGAAGGGGACATTCGGAGCTTGGCGCGAGAGAGGGAGGGGCTCATGTCGGAGTGCGAGAACGCGAGGCTCGAACTCGAGGCCTCGAATGCGAGGCTAAGGAGCAAGGAGGCGGAGATGGCGAGGATGAAGGAGATCGTCGACAAGGAGGTGAAGTTCCTTAAGAGCCTCGTCGGCGAGCTTCAACTTGAGCCCACCGACGACTTGCTCGAGAACCTCCTGCTAAACTTGGAGGAACTCCACCAGAAGAGCGCCGAATCCGTCGGACTTGCTCGAGACGACATCATGCGCGTCATCGACTCCAAGCACAAGCCCATCCGATCCGCCGATTAGG
>JBBBWG010028710.1:0-13553 GCA_037176905.1 Azolla pinnata
CTTAATCACTTAATCACTTAATCACTCAATCACTTAATCACTTAATCACTGAATCACTTAATCTCTCAATCTCTTAATCACCGAGTCACTTAATCACTTAATCTCTCAATCTCTTAATCACTTAATCACTTAATCTCTCAATCTCTTAATCACTTAATCACTTAATCTCTCAATCACTTAATCACTTCATCTCTTAATCACTTAATCTCTTAATCATCTCTTAATCTCTTTAATCTCACTCTGAACAAAGGCCAGATATATATATATATATATATATATTTATTTATTTATTTATTTATATAAGTAATTAATTAATTGATTATATTTTCTGATAAGAGCATATTCTCTGTTCTTTCTTCTCTATCTCTGAGCTCCAGCTCCAGCTCCATCTCCGCCACAAAACCCTAGACCCGAATCCGAGCAGACGGGAATCAGATCGCCATAGCCGTGCTGATGATGATCCGCTCGTGAGCAGGCTTCCCCTCCCCCTCTCCCCCCCCCCGAAGGGGAAGGGAAATCGATGCCTCCATCCTTCGATCTCATTCAGTATTCCGCCCATTTCCTTTCCCCCGAATTCCTGTGATAAGGTCTGCGGAGATCGTGGCGATTCCGAAACGAAGCTCGCCATTGATTCTCTCTCTGCCCTCTCTGCGTCTGCGTGTCTGTGTTCTTTGCACAGAAGAATTCAGGGCAGAAGCGTTGCTGCAAGGAACGGAAAGGAAAGGAGGGGAAGGAGTCTAGGAAGGGAAGGGAAGGGAAGGGAAGGGAAGGGAAGGGAAGGGAATTAGGGTTTTGCAGGGAAGAAGACGATGTCCAGCGGTGTAGAGACGGGCATGAGCGATCCGAAGCGCCATTGCTACCCTCCCGCCATGGACACGCTGCTGCTGTCGGATTTCCCCAATCTCTCGGATCTCATCGACCCTAACGACACGTTCCTGGTAAAGAATCTTGCGCGGCGGAGGAAGGAAGAGAGTTCTGATCCTAGCCAGAAGAGCAAAAGCTTTTGCTTTCTTTCCCTCCCGGATCTCTCCCTGTGATTTGGACCTTTTGCCCTGAAATCGGGAGTTTCCGCTGCTCCGATTGCTGCAAGATCGGCGTGTTTCTGATCCCGTTTCCCCCCCCCTCTTTGCCGTCGTTTCCTGCAGAGCAATGGAATCGGTGGACTCGGGTGTGGCGAGGTCGAGGATGGAGGCATGGAATCTGGCGGAATCGAGGAGCTGGGAGAGATGCTGCTGCAGGATTTGGAGATTCCGCTGCACGTCTTCGGCAAGAAGCCGCCGTTGATGGAGCTGCCTGCGATGCCGGATTCAGATTCGATGGAGGAGTTCGGCTGCATCCCGCTGGTGAGCGTCGCAGGGAGCCGCTTCTCTTCCATGGACAGCGTTCTAACGACAGAGAACGCCTGCGGAAGGGAAGAAGACGCGGAAGATTCAGATGATGAGGACGATGGTGAGGATGGAATCGAAGCAGCAACGGAATCTGAAGAGCGAGATCAGGAAGATCACGGCGATGGTGATGGTGGAGATGGATATGGTGGGAGATCAAGCATGGATCAAGCCCGAGATGTGGTCATCACCGACCAGATTCAAGAAGAAGAAGCAGCAGCAGAAGAAGTGGTAGTAGAAGGGAAATTCCGGGATTCTGATCAAGAAGGAAACGGAAGTCTAGAAGTGGGGGGAAGATTCAGCTCCATGATGGAATCAGAATCATCTGATGAGCTCTTGCAGGCCATGGAAGCTGAGATTCTTCATTGCAGACGCAGTGGTGGTCTTGGAGATCATGGTGCCACCATCGCCATGGCACTCTACATGGAAGCGTTCGATGAAGAGCAGAAATCACCATCGCCAGATTCACCATCGCCAGATTCACCATCGCCAGATTCACCATCACCAGATTCACCATCACCAAATTCACCATCACCATCACCATCATCAGCAGCAGGAGCAGGAGCAAGAGCAAGAGCAGGAGCAAGAGCAAGAGCAAGAGCAAGAGCAAGAGCAGCAACTGTTGCACCATCTCCATCATCATCATCAGCAACAACTGTTGCACCACCAGCATCATCAACAGTTACAGCTCTTGCACCAGCATCATCATCATCATCATCAGCACCATCACCCTCACCATCACCATCACCATCATCAACAGCAGCAGCAACAGTTATTGTTGTTGCATCACCATCACCATCATCATCATCAGCAGCAACAGTTGCTGCTGCTGCTGCTGCATCTCCATCATCACTACTAGCTGCAACTCTCACTAATACACCATCACCACTGCTAGCTGCAACTGTCAATACACCATCATCACTCAGAGCTGCAACATTCAACGCACCGCCATCATCATCGTCGCCGCCGTGCTTGTCAAACAACATCGACGGAATCCTCTCGCGGCGATTTGCATCAACGATGCAGCGGAGCCAGAGCAGCCACTCGTTGGGGCAGCTCCGGGCCCCGTCCACGTACCTGAGCAGCTGCCCCGAAGAAGAGTACAGCAGCATGATGATGATGCCGAGTCCATCGGAGCAGCTCCATGTCCCAAGCTTCGAGCACTTCCCCGCGTATCCTCCGACATCTGCAACAAGCTCATCACCACCACCACCACCATCATCATCATCATCATCATCCCTTCTCATGGTCGAAGGAACGCCCGTGCGGCGAGTGTTCAGCACCGGCGATCTCCAGGTACCGAAAACCCTAAACCCTAAACCCTAAACCCTAAACCCTAAACCCTAAACCCTAGACCGACATGTTTTTCAAAGGCCCATTTGAATGAATGAATGTCTCTTGTCGACTATGAGAGTGAATTCCATAGCTTGGCATGACCTAAACCCTGAACCCTGAACCCTAGAATGGCATGTTTTGAAGGCCCATTTGAATGAATGTCTCTTGTCGACCATGAGTGAATCCGAGCAATTCCATAACTTGCATGATCTCCGGGTACCGAAAACCCTAAACCCTCAACCCTAAACCCTAAACAAAACATTTTTTGAAGGCCCATTTGAATGACTGTCTCTTGTCCACCATGAGTGAACTCGAGCAATTCCATAGCTTGCATGCATGATCTCCACAAGCACCGAAAACTCTAAACCTAAAGCCCTAAACCCTAAACTGACATTTTGTAAGGCCCATTTGAATGTCTTTTGTCAAGACCATGAGTTCCGATCAGCAATCCCATAGCTTTCATCTGTATTCATTCATTCATTCATTCATTCATCCATTCATTCATTCATTCATTCATTCATTCATTCATTCATTCATTTATCCATTCATTCATTCATTTATCCATTCATTCATTCATTTATCCATTCATTCATTCATTCATTCATTCATTCATTTCATTCTCTTGTGCCCGATCAGGCGTTCAATGGCATGACCATCTGCTATGGCGGATCCAACCATTGCCTCGCGGAGCTCTACCCGGCCCATGACGAATCCGCCATCGCCTCGAAGATCATTGGGCATTACACGGCCGAGGAGAGGAAGGAGCGGCTCCATCGGTACCGGCAGAAACGGAACGAGCGCAACTTCAGCAAAAAAATCAAGGTGAGGCCCACCAAACAAAACCCAATATCTGAATTGCAAGAGAAAAACGGTTTGTGAATTGGGCCGCATGGAATTGCAAATAATTCAACATGGCGGAATCGCATGTGGAGCGACCTAACCGTGGAAGAGCCCATGCAAAACCCTAAACCCCTGAATCCTGAACCCTGAACTGGCAATGCTTACAGAATCGGCATTTGCCAAAGCATTTGGGGCACTTAAATGATAGCAAATGGTGATGGCAACGGTGCGAATGAATCGCAATGGCCACTGGGTGATACATCCATGGTTTATAACAAACACACTGGCCTCTACAGTCTCTATTGCCCATGCCTACTCCAAGGTCACAATTCTACTTGAAACAGTACCGAAAAAGCCGCTACGCCGGAAGGCCATATTCTCAACCCAAGGGCACATAGCTCTACTTGGAAACCGTATGGTCCCACAGTTATTAGCTATAAGCTCGCATGCATCGACACGGGATTATTACGGAAACCAACACCAAATTGACTGGTTTTTTACCCTACTCTAATCAACCCATTTGAAGCATCCGTAATCTCTCCCTTCTCGATGCATCGAACTTGCCACTTGAGGATGAATTCAAGCAACATGGCCATTGCCTGATGTAAATTTGGTTGTCTCTGTTGATGAAGTATGCATGCAGGAAAACGCTGGCCGATAGCAGGCCCCGAGTAAGGGGAAGGTTCGCTAGGACTCTAGATGACTCCGGGGAGCTGCTCGTAAAGGACGGCGGCGGTGCTTCGCTACACGATGAAGATTACGATGAGGTACAAACCCTCGAACGATCCTTATCTCTTTGATTGAGCTCTCTACAAAGAATCGATTGTATGATTCGAAAGATTTCCATGGCAGCGTTGCGGCATGAAGGCGTTGTTGAATGGCAACTACACTAATAATAACATGGGTCTGAACCACGATGCCAAGTTCCGGAGGCCGACAAGGATATGGAGCTTGAACAACTAACTCTCAAGTGTATATGTTATGGATTCAGCCAACTGCAACATAAGCTTGTCAGAGGACCTCCGATGATAATTGTTGCTAATCTAATGTTTTCTCGCCTTCTGTTTCTGTGTTCATGTCGGCCTTTCCAAACATGTACAGGTAGCTGCGGTAATGGAAATGCATTCCACGATGGGTCCGATGCAAGCGAGAGACACTCGTAGGTTTCGTCTTTGCACAAAGAATCTCGACAAAAGCGATGAAAATGCTGTGCCATATATCAAATTGTAATCATATTATCCGCCCTAACTAAGGCTTACCGAATCAGCTTCAGGAAATCCCTTGCCCCGCACCATGTTGGATGCTACTAGGACACCGATCGCGTCCATTTCCCAACTGTTTCTACCGCACTTTCGAAGAATAGCTTTTTAAGCCCTTCAGCTTTGATGCTATTACTAAGACCGACGAATGGGCTCTTTGCACATCCATTCTTTCTCTATCAGTCTTACAAAAAAAAACAAATAATGCTGCACAAATGACTCTTAATCTGTGGGTCATATCTCCTCTTCTGATCGACGTAGATATGTTTTCCGAGTTCACTATACTGAGCTCATGGAGTACTTCCGAGCCTTCTCAGACATCGTTTGAGCTGGCATGATCTCCATTTTCATGTAGAATTTTATGCACACAATATGGCTTGTCTTGCTCACTTCCATACTGTCATGTTTCCATGTCCTTCATCAGGCATATGCTCTGCATATACTCTCACATGAAATACTATTCCTTGATACAAACCCTAACCTTAATGGTGCTCACACACTCGACACATGAAACACGTTGAGCTCAGCAATTAACAGCATCAACTTCTTTTACATTGATTTGGCATGATACATATCCATTGGAGTGTGCATGATCTGAGGTCTACAACTACCGAGTGTGCCAGCAATGCACAAATTTCCAGACTTTTCAATCACAAGATGATTCAAGGAGATAAAAAAAAAGAAAAGGACTAAAATTCTTTTCGAAGGCTCCTCCACTAAGTTTAACCACCTGTATAGCATTGGAGCAATTAACAGGATCAACTTCTTTCGATTGATTTGGCATGATACAAATCCATTGGAGTGTGCATGATCTACAACTACAAGCGTGCCAGCAGTGTACACAAATTTCCAGACTTCCAATCACAAGATGATTCAAGGCGAACAAAAAGAAGGGATGAAAAATTTTCTTCGAGGGCTCCACTACGTTAATACCACCATTGGAGCAAGTGAAGTAGCTGACCCAGCTAAAAAGGAAGGAAAATCGGGTCAGCCAGTGGCATTTTGCTGCCAGAGATTGATGACATCGGTGGCTTGATTGAGGAGAAGAATGGTTTGCTTCCTCGATATCCATTTCTTGCTCTCGAGGACGGTTTTGATCTCTTCCCAGGCATCTTTTCGAGGCCAGAAGAAGTAAGGGCTCAAGGGTGCAGTGCCATGGCCCGGTATTACGTGGTCTACAGCTATCCCAATGTTCTTGTCCATCCACACAAACCGCAACATGACTTGCTGGTTCTTGGCTGGTACCTTTGATTTCTGTACATAGTTTCCACATGCAACAAAACATCACCACCAACGTGTGGAAGGAATCCAGATCAAACCTTCGTACTTCCTACACTCGGAGCTCACTGCTCCTAAAGCTACATTGCAATTTGCCATTGATTTCTATATAGACTTTCCGGCACAACAAACATAACCACCAACATAAGATCTTGGGTTTGAATCCTTTAGTTCTATACTCCCTTCTAAGTTACATCACATCTCATTGACCTTAACGTTTGAACTTTGGTTCCTAAGTAAGTTCCCAGATACAGCAAACATAACCAACAGCCTACCTCCTCCTGAACTAAGATGTGATTCCCCACACCGAGCTTCAATCTCGATGTAAATTTTCCGGCACAACCACCATAGCCACAAGTACTTTGTGTACTGTTTTTGGATTTGCAACAGATCTCACTGGTCCTAGACTAAACTACAATTTGGCGCATCAAACTTCAGTTTCTATACACGTTTACAGTTACAAAGTTAAGGTATTAAGTTCAAATCCTTGTACTTCTAAACTACCAGCAACAGATACTTCTAAACTCAAAGCATACAAGATCTAGGATTCAGGTACTTGTATGCTTTTTTGAATTTGCAACAGATCTCACTGCTCCTAGATTAAATTGCAGTCTGGCACATCAAACTTCAGTTCCTATATAAGTTAGCAGAAGCTAAGGTGTCAAGTTCCAGTCTTTGTACTTCTAAACTCATATTCTGGTTGCGTTGGATATCGCTGCTCTTAAACTGCATTGCAATTCCCTGCAATCTCTGCAACGTTTGTCATTGTTCACAGAAAATCACAGCGCAAACAATGCATACCAAGACAAGTTCTTGGGCTCAACTCCTTGTAGTTTTACACTCATTTGTTGCAAGTTAAACTAAATTAAATGCTACATCGGACTAGAGTAGATTACTACATGAATATAACAAACAAGAGAATCTCTTGGATGGTTACAGAAAATCAACTGCAGGGACAAAGAGAATCCAGTCCTCAAACATTATTTTGAATAGCACATCTTGGGCGTATAAGTTTCTGGTGAAACTAGTATAGCAGTAATCTGTATTCATTGTTTATACCCTGATGTGTAGGCATGTAACTTTATCATGAAATATAGCCCTGAGAGATTACCTACTAGATCATTGATCAACAAATGAAATATTATGTCAAATGCAAATGATCTCAAGAATTAGTCCCATGATTTATACCCAATTACTTTGAACACCTCTAGGTTTCCACCTACTATTCCATGCAAACGCCCGTGAGTTTCAGTTCTTTCTCACCAAACCCCTAAAGTCCAAGCTTTGCGTATTTCTCAGAACTCCCCAAAAAGTCTTATCTACGACAATCGACAGCCCCTTCACATGTAAAACCCTCAAAGAGCAAATTTGGTAAAAAATACTTAATGCCTGCATTCTGTAAAACCCTAGGTCAGAGATCTTTTGTAAACAGGCACAAGCCACAAAACAGAAGAAAACAGAGCTAAGATCTTCACTGACCTTTGCGCGAGTCGAAACAGGTGAAGAGGGGGAGAGGAGGGTCGAAGAAGAGGGGGAGGAGGTCTCGGGCTTTTCCACGGAATCGTCTGCAGCTTTGGCTGAAACGGAGAGGGAGAAGTTCCTGCCATAAATCTTGGTCGTGGGAGGGAAGGGGAGGGAGCTTCTGAGATGAGAGACCTGCAGTCGTGGGTCGGTGAAAACAGGGAAACTAGGAACAGAGCAGGCCATTGAGGCCATGGAGGAGAAGGAAAGAAGAAGTGGAAGAAGGGGGGAAGAAGAAGAAGAAGAAGAAGAAGAAGAGGCAGAGAGAGTGTGTTATCCTTTTACTCCGAACAGAGAAAGAAAGAAGGAAATTTCTCAAGACCCAAAAATCCCTGAACATTCATTCCTGCTCAGTTTTTCGCCCACATGAAAACCCTAAACCTAATTTCTTCAATTCGCTCTCCCTGTTTTAACCATCTCCACCATTGATTGCTGAAGAGCACCCGCACTCCACCGTTTTCTCTTGAGCCTTCTTCTCACTTCTCTACAGCTTGCTTTCTGTTTCTTTACCATTGATTTGCAATTTTTGAAGCCAAAAGAGAGCTCCTCCGTTATTGTAGTTTCCATATCAGCATAATCACAATTCCTCTTTCCACAGTTAAATTCAACTCGTTTGTCATTTGAAATGGCAGGTTCCTTTTTACATCTTCCCAAGATCAGTCCGATATAAATCGATGCAAGTTCGACAATCTGAAACATTGTTTAGAAGTATATATCCTTCACATTCATCTTGACATTTTCGAATGTATACATATACAGCCAACAAAGCAAGCTCATGTAATGGAATTTACATTGCAAACTCATCGGCTTTTGTGCAAGAAATATCCCCAGGCATTGTAATTATCATACTATACAAAGCAACAGGAAATAATCAGCTAGAATGCAAGAATCAGCTGCCAACCAGACCATTTAACATCAGTGCACATCAAGTGCTTACTACCCTTTACATCAGCTGTAAACCAAAATCCTAGTAGTTGTAAATGGCCTAATATTTCCTCCCCAGTGCATTCGATTAAAAATAGATCCCAGAAAAACAAAAAACTGCTTCCAAAATATAGAGAATAAACTTGATTTCCAAAATATAGAGAATAAACTTGAATTCTGGAGTAACAAGCAAAGGGTTCAATTCATGTCATCCAAAACCTTCCTCCAGAGGAATAAATGGTCTTTTGAAAAATTTATTGCCAAGTAAGAGTTTTATCAATCTTGAAAAACTGCCCGCTCTTTGCTTGCCAATAACAAGAAAGCAAAATACACATTTATCAGCAACATAGCCTCCCTGTTCTTGTCATGCAAACGAAGTCCAGGGCTTTGAGATTTCAGCTTTCACCTATTGAAACAATGACTCTACCAACCGAGGTTGTCCTTTTTTCAGCTCGTTATTAAGGGGATATCAATACAATCTGTAATCAAACAAGAAGAGACCCATGCCAGGAGAGCCTTGAATGCTTCTCATTATGATGTACAGATATCTGGATAAATGGAAAGAGCCTTCTTATAACGACAATGTTCAAAATGCCTCATAAAACAATGAGATCTGCTAGCACAGTAAATTACTCAATATCGAAGCCAGTAGGTGCGACGGCGGAACCAATTGTAGTCTGGGAGGTTTTGAGTAGGACCCATAGCAGCGATTGCTACCTCCTGGAAATGAGACAAAAGCCGCAAGCTCAGACCCCCAACCTCGCGTATCTGTTCATTCTCTTCTAACAATTACCTTTCATAATTTATTAATTTTAAATTTGAGCTTTGCTGCTTTGATTTTGAATTCTCATAATTACTTACTTCTAATGTGCAGTTTAATCATGTGTTCATTCCAAATACAAGTTTCTGCACATTCAACATGATTATTTATTACATCTATACAGAAACACACAAGAGGTAGTGAAATGCAACAAAATTCCGCTAATAGTTAAAAATAACGGATGATTTGGGCAATTCTGAACCTCACAACATTAACATTTGTTGCAGCTATTCTAGTAGACTTCCATAACAGTCCACGTGTAGCTTATTATATAGACCCAAATGCATCCCGAATGTATCGTTCATACATGATCTGGTGTATCTATACAGATAATCAATGTTTTAAAAACATATATAGGTCTGGCGTATCTATACAAATAGTTAATATTGTCGATCAGTTTTTGGGAAACTGTACGTTCCAGTTTGAAGGTTAGACATAAGAAAATCTCCAGAGAATTTTTTATGTTCGTTCAATAATCATCATGGCAATGATAATTGAGTATATGAAGGCTTACCTTGTCATAAATGAAGCGGTTAGCGACCCTCTTCACAGTAGCAGCATCAACTGCATCTATTCTCGCAAATAATTCAGCCAAAGGCAATCTACGACCATATGTCAAGAGCTGATTGAAGAAAAAAAATCAGAAATGAGACTTAACAAGTCCAGCATTTAGGCTAAGGGTGGCTGAAGCACACTTGACAAAAATCTATTAGGTACAAAAAGTTCTATACCTGGCGTCCAATGTCTTCTGCAATTGCACTAGTTCCATCTAGATGTAGTAGCAAACAAGATTTTAACTGCAGCAATCATATAATATGAGATCAGAAGTTGGTAAACCAACAGGAACAGCATAAATCACAGTAGATTTTAATGTCTTAATAAGTCATATCAAGCAGTTTTTTTAGTTATTGCTAGCTAGCATGTGCCTTCAAAGCATAGATGAAAAATCCAAACAATCTAAGCATCCTCATAAAAATAAACCACTGACAAAGACAAAAACCTAATATAATCTGTTACTGCCACTTACCTGATTTTTCGCTCGAGTCACATCATCTTCAGATACCCTGTATATCAATCTGCCAAACTCATGCATAACAGCCCATGAGAGATCATCCAATTTATCTGGCTGGAATGTGAAAAGTCCATTAAACCAAAGGCAAATAAGTAAAATCCAACCCATCTTGAATGTACGAATGTATCATATCAGGTCTGGAATTAGAAAAAATACAATCACTTATAGAAGAAGCGATTAATAGAAGAAAAAAAAAAAATTTTAAGTGTTAAAGATGAATGTAGCATACTTTAGCAACAGCATAGACACCAAAAAGTCCAGCATCATTGTAGTTGGTGTTAAATGCCATGAAGCTTTCTGCTAGATCATTTGCCGAAACCTTTTGGGCAAGCTCAGATCTGTGCAGAAAAATTTACTGAAAAATATTAGAGCAAAAAGATTGTCTTTCTACCATTAAAAATCAGGGAGAGCAATAACACCAAATTTGATATACATTACCCCATGTGTTTTCCTGCCCCTGCAGCCTTGTTCCAACCCCCTAGCATTGTTTGCATGACCATAAGAGCAATTGAATCTGGATCAGTCCATGGAGCACCCATTACAGCAACAGCAAAGTATGTCAAAGGCATATCATCATCTCTAATGCGAACCTGAAAAGACAACGGGTTTTTATAAGAGCAGACATTGAAGTTTGATTACATCCATCACCAAAACAACAAAACATTCTGACAGAATTTCCTTAATTCATTCCACTACAAATCACAAGTTTGCAACACAAACCTCTGAACCAGTGAAATGTGCAGGATCCTTCTCAATAAGCTGTGCAGCTGTGATGTTATTAGAAGACAATTTTGTAAACAATTTCCCTGAAAGCTCGACAATTTGCTTATGTTCAAGGGCACCTGCTCCTGCAATGACCTGCAGATTCACCACTAATATTGACATATGTAATTACAGAAAGTTGAAAGTTGACAGATTCTGTGAAGTTTTCTAAATGTGTACACAGCATAGTGGGTATAAGGAAATATTAACAATAAGCATGGCTGCAGCGAGTCAAAACAAACTCATCAGATTAAACGACAATAAACCATTACTATTTTCCATGAGGAATAAAAACAATAAATACACAGCTTAAGGACCAAATGAGCACAGTTGCTTTATGCAGAAACTGCTTGGAGAGATGCAACACTCTCTAGTTAAGCACTCCTCTGGTTTCTTCTTTTGCTAGCTGCACTTCATGAATAGGTTGTTTAACTACGTTGATTTGGCAACTAATCAGTATGACAGGAAGTTCCAACACATTATTGAAGGAGAATGAGCATGATGACACAACCTTAAATACAAGATATACAAGAATAACATAAAAACTGACAT
The DNA here is from genome assembly GCA_037176905.1 of Azolla pinnata. NCBI lineage: Eukaryota > Viridiplantae > Streptophyta > Polypodiopsida > Salviniales > Salviniaceae > Azolla > Azolla pinnata. The sequence continues at coordinate 11,749 of JBBBWG010028710.1, forward strand.
ACCATTCTTGGGGGAGTGTAGTGGGTAGATATGTAATCCACCAGGTTCTCCACAGTTATAGATCTCACGTTTTCTGCAGGTCCAAGAATTGTTCGTCCAAGAGAAGTATGCTGAAAAGCAGTGGCATGCAAATGATCGAATATCACCTCCTCTACTTGCCCTTCAACCTGCATTTGTAGAGAGTGTACATTGATACATGTATGATAAAAAAAAATCAACTTTGGCAAGTTCCGTTCTCTGTTATAGAAATAAAAATGCTAAATATGAGAACTTTCAAACAAAGCATTCAGATTGATAAATAACCTGCAAGACACATGCACTGAAAAAAAGTCTATTCTATACATTAATGAAAGCAAAGCTCATAACAGAGGAGAGCGTTCATCCACAAATGAGATGACACAAACAAAATTGCAGAGAAATAATTCGCAAGTGGGATCCCATGAGCAAAATGAAAGAGCGAACATTAACAAGTGAGATCAATTGAGCAGAATGAAAGAGCAATCACTAACATGCAGAATCACCTGTATGAATATGAATGTGCATGGACGGAAGTTACAATCATTGAGCTCACTAAAGATCAAACACATATATCTAAGCACAAAATATCCCAAACTATACGATGCGCAAATGAAACTAAACAAAGTCATCAAATAAAATCCTTTAGAAACAACACGAAACACAACCTGATGACATTTTCAATGATGAAATTGGATAAGTAGATTGACCGGTTGCCAAAATATAAGCAACGAAACCATTTTGTTACTTTAGAAATCAATTATTGCTCATCCAAAGGCTTCAATAAACGCAACTCAAATCGTAGACAGAGACAGATAGCAAAACGATCTCAAGGGAAAAGCCAAGGCAAAGAAGATCGAAAAATACCACCTATTTGAAATGGAAACAAGGCACAACTATGAAGTAACATATCCACACACAAACCATCGACAAAAGGAAAGACTTTTACCACTTTTCCCTCCCTAGCCAGAGCGGGCTATCATACCTCTTGCATCTCTCTGAGAATGACGCTCCTCTCTCGCTCGACTCTCTCCTTGGAGAAAGAAGATTCCTGGAGGATATCAGCGAGCAGCTCCATGGCGAAAGGGACATCATCCTTCATGATCTTTGCATAGTAGGTGGTCTGCTCCCGAGAGGTATAAGCATTGAGATGGGCCCCGATGTTCTCGATGCTCTCTTCCAGTTTCTGCATACTGCGATTCTTGGTTCCCTTGAAGATCATGTGCTCGAGGAAGTGAGCGGTCCCGTTGGTTTTCGCGGTCTCGTACCTGCTCCCGGCATCGATCCAGACGCCGAGGGATGCCGTCTGCAGCGAGAGGTTGGACTCGGTGGCGACGCGGAGGCCGTTGGGGAGAACGGTGACCTTGGTGAGAGGAGTGGAGAGCACGGGGGTGTGATCGAAGGTTGCGGGGACGGCAGAGTTGTGGCGGGTGAAGAGATCGTCGGAGACGGCGAGAGGCGAGGAAGACAGGGACCGGAAGTGGTGATGCTGGTGGTGGTTGCGGGCATGGCGGAGGAGGAGAGAAGCACTCCGCTGTGCCTGCCGGCGCAACCCTAACGCCATAGCCATCGATCTCGTCAATGAGGAGTTCTCTCTGAGGACTGAGAAAGGAAAATGAAGAAGAAGAAGAAGAAGAAGAAAAAGAAAACTCAGGTTTCACACGGAGCCTGCCCTCTTGTCCGGACAAAACACAGGTTAATTCTCCTGTTGTTGATTGTAATGAGTTGTTGTTGATTTGATGATGATGATGGTGATGATGATGATGATGCTCTTGTTGTTGTTGTCGTCG
>JBBBWG010028710.1:13653-54324 GCA_037176905.1 Azolla pinnata
TCGTCGATGATGTTGTTTTTAATTTTGTTCGCGATTACAATCGTGCGTAATTGGCCTATTGTAGTGTCAAGCACAGCGCGCAAATAACTCCAGTTAATTCTCCTGTTGTTGATTGTAATGAGTTGTTGTTGATTTGATGATGATGATGGTGATGATGCTCTTGTTGTTGTTGTCGTCGTCGTCGATGATGTTGTTTTTAATTTTGTTCGCGATTACAATCGTGCGTAATTGGCCTATTGTAGTGTCAAGCACAGCACGCAAATAACTCCAGTTAATTCTCCTGTTGTTGATTGTATTGAGTTGTTGTTGATTTGATGATGATGACGGTGTCATTGTTGTTGTTGTCGCCGTCAATGATGTTGTTTTTAATTTTGTTCGCGATTACGATCATGCGTAATTGACCTATTGTAGTGTCGAGCACAGCGCGCAGATAACTCCCATGAAATGGCCTTTATTTCAAGCTGCACAACTCCATCTCTGCAATTCGTCGGCCTCTTGTACGCATTACTAGTACGTGCTTGTACACATACACTTTGTGCCCCATTCAATACGTGTAATGCCCACGGAAACATTTGTTCCTGCAACGTTCCGTTGGAATGCACAACGGAACGCAATGCTTCCATGCATCATTGCCTTGAGATTTGCATACACATGCATTTTGCAATTCCATGTGGGTCAGGTTTGCCATGCACCAGTCCATGTTCATGCGCACTCTTCAGCTTCTGACCTTGCTCACGACAAGTGTCCAATGTATCGCTCGCTCACTCGCCATGACCACAAACATTACAGATCCCACGCTATAGCTACGGTTAAGAACTGGTTCTTCCAATGCATGATACCTACTATATCTGTTCAGCAACATGCATTACAGATCACAAGACATCAGTCATGCATTGGAGACATGAATGCATCAGCAGCACGGAAATCACGTCCTAAAACATGCACCAATCTGCCATTGGAACCAGACCTCTACCCAATGTTCTGCGTTTCACAACTATATGGGATCCACAAAGTGAATGGCATGGAACTTAGAAACCTAAACACTAAAACATAGGTCCCCCCAAATGTGAACTTTCTCTAAATTTAGTTATACTATAATTAAAATTTTAATGAATCTTCTCGACACAATCTATGATCCACATATGAATCCAAATGTGGCTTCCGGTCAAGTTCTATAGAGCATCGGTTCCTGTATATTCCTATGATGATAGAGGAATGTTAAAATGTGGGACATGTTCAACAATGAAGTGCTCCTCTCCACCATCAACTGTTTCCAACTTCATCAAAATGTATCCATCGCTTTAGCAGACATTTAGCTCAAGCTGAAACTCCAGAGGAAAGAATCACAATCGCACAAGGTACACTGGATTGTGTATTTTTGTTCCTACTACTACACAACAACAGCTTTTCTCGGCAGAAAAATAGATAGTCGCTGAAAACAATCTAGTCAACATTGCAAAGAACAAGCAAAGTGTCTCAGAATTTGCTACATAACCAGAAAAAAGCTATCATAAGAAACCTTACCAGGAGAGCAGGAGACAAGGGTTACTCTTTTACCTCAGAGACACTTGCTGAAAATGATTGGACTTCAAAATAAATCCTTAGAATTGGGAAGTCTTTCAGATTGAATGCCTCTTGTTTTCTTCTTCTTCTTGGTCTATGTTATTTTATCCATCTCTCCATCATTAACTTCTCCATCTTCATCAACTCTCTCACTCAGCTGCAAAAAATTGCTACTACTACATGAACATACATCAACCATCTTCACTTAATATTTTTTATACATTGTCTTCAGATCCAATGGGACCTGCTTTCTTTTCCACATTAGTGACAGGGTCCTCTACTTTAGCTGCACTCAACCTCTCTTCTAGCGCCCGAGCACCTCGCTCTCTGAAAAGAATTTGAAAAACAAAAGTATCAGTGCAAATAGAACCACATAGGAGCAAAACTTTCGAACTATCAAAAATATAGCGATAGAACAGCACCAAAAGTTTCACGAAGTGTGCTGATCACTGTTACGAGTACAATAACATTATTTCCGTCAAACAAAGTTCTTGCCACAATATGTTGAATAGAAGATAGTTAAAGTGACATTGTTCACTGAATGTAGTCTAGAGAACATGGCATAATATTATTCATAAGATGCTCCATTTATCAAAATACGGCAAAATATGTGTCACAAACTTTTCCCAAAAATGACTCCATTCATAAATACCATAAATGGGAAAGGTGCACTTGCATTCTAACATCCTCATTCGCTAATTCTAACAAAATTCATAGCATTTGCATTACCCTTCATTAGGCACTTGATGAAGACAAACACTCTTATATTTTATTACCTCCTCCTTGAAGCCTCAATAGGATCAGATCCAGGCAAAGGAACTCCACCCAATATATGACCTTGACCCTCCTCTCCTGTCTTTGATCTTCTCCCACAGAATAGTTTGTCGCAAATTACAGAAATCGGATTCACAATGGGCCTGCATGTTAAATAAGTTGAATTGCTAATACTTATACGCAAACGCCACCTCAGTTCATTGATTAAGTTAAAATCCTGATGATTATAAGTATTTATTCAGGGCTTATTGAATATATTGAATTTCTAATTACTCTCACCTCTCTTTATTTATTAAATTTCCATATATTTTTAGTACCCTGAAGTTCACAGCATCACAACAGCTTGTGAGATGTGGGTCTCTCATCAGCTTAATATAGTTCTTAAAGTAGATTGCTCACCATAGAATTTCAGGAAAGAAAGTCCTGAAAGAAAACTCATCACTAGGGTCGCCCTTTACATTCACTTCACTCTGCCTTTGGAAGAATCTCAAATAAAGCCAGCTGCAATACGTGCCAAAGATGATAAATGGACAGAAGGTCATTGCATCTTTTGCCAGAATTCCCACAACCACTGACATACAGACAAGAATAGAGGGAAGCCACTGCAAACGCCCAAACATTATGTTAAAATTGTAAAAGTGAGATTTTCTTGGGTCAGGAGAATGGAAGTCCCAAGCACTAATAAGGGAGGCAGTTTGATTTTCAAGGTGTACCAAATATCCATGCTAGTTACATCTCAAAATCATCTTGAGTTATTAGTCTCTCGTTATAAATTCCACAGGGAGCAGTCACCAAGTCTAAACTTTATACCAGAATTACTTCTTGGGCCTTTAAAATAAACAGTGTAGACCATTACGATGTTACACTTCAACTCACAGCATGCCTACATGAAGAACTTGAACCCCAAACAACTATCAAGATGCTATATGTATATTTTCAGCAGTGTGCATTGAATTTCTTGACAAACAAAAGAAGCATCATAAGATCCCAGAAAACACTGCACCTCCAGCAGACAAATTTCATAATAAATAAAGCAGTATGATGATGATCACAGTGGTTGAATGGAGCCAAATTGTACATGCCTTGGAAAGTATTTAATAAAAATACAATATTCAAAGAAACATAGGCAATATCTAGTATAATGACTGAAATCAAGTTACCTTTGCCCGCAATTTTAGAACAAATAAAACTGTAATCTCTTGTTCAGGCATTAACTGCTTCACTGCTACCAAAAATCCTGCTAGAACTCCATGAAAACCTGAAAGAGGTGCATATCTGTGCCAGACACCACAATCCAGTGCATTTTATAGAGTTTAAACATACCATTTGAGCATTCAAGTGTGAGTTCAAAAGTAACTTTTGTCATAAAATCTAATGAACCTTCCATGTATGTCTAAAATGGGTTGTTATATAGCATATACATGAACCAAGACATTTTATACAGTACAGACATTTATGCACTACATGAACATTCCGAAGCATGCTCACTAGCCGTCTACTGTAAGGCATAAGAACATTCCAATGTACGTCCACAAGCAATGTCCCTACCATAAACGAATCACCATTCCAATGCATGTCCAAAAGTGATGTGTATATCATGAAAAAAGCAATCTTCCAATGTATGTCCAAATTTGTTTAGTGTATGGCATATGAGCCTCACATAAAGAACATTTTGTAAATACGGGCACACAGTGACTTACAGATATTTCTCATTTGTTGTAGTTGAATAAAGACAGATTGCGAGAGCAAAAGTGGCCACAAATGTGAGAAAATTGACAATGAGAATGAATTTGAAGAACTCTCTGGATCCCCATATTGGTTCTAGAACTTTTCCACTGAGAAGAAGACCAAGCACACTTACGATTAACTGCACACATTTGTCCCAACATTAAGTGTGAATTAAAAACCTTGTTCTAAAATATACAGGCAATCCCAAACAATGAAAGTTCAATAGAGGAAAGAGAGAATACGGTAAATATCGACTGCTCGAAGTATCCTGCTGTCAACAAATTCCAAGCAAAAGGAATGGTCCTGCATCAGCACAGAAGCTCAAATCATTATTAGAACACGTAAAAATATGTACAACCGCCTCATTGACAGATGCTTGATAGCAGAAACTGGAAACAATCTCAGAGCAATAAAATCCCAAGAAATAGAAAGAAACATCACAGAATAAGAAAGGAACTAAACAAACTGTCATTTTTGTTTCCAGGAGATAAGCAATCAAGTAGCTGACAGGAACATACACTAAAACGGTCATAGTAAGTTTTTCTTCACATCATGTAGCTAAAAAAGCTTACATTTTTTTAGATACATCCATAAAATACAAAATACGGTGCAATTATAAGCTATGCGACAGTCATATGACACAGCAACAACACAGCACATGACATATAGAAGGAAGGAGACATACTTTCCAGGAACTAGAGCTAAAAAATCAACTGTGAAGGGAGCAAGAACTGATACGCCATATCCAATCACCAGAAATATGGACAGCCCCTTGGAAAGCCTTGAGAATCCCGTGACCAAGCCACCCACCTAAAAACAATAAAACCTATCAGCGAGCCCTAAATATAATGCTAACTAAGCCCTAGTTAAAATGCTAACTTCTTATAAAGTTTTTTGTTGATCAGTATTCGAAAGTTATTCACATTGAATATTCCAAGATTATTTATTTACGGATATTTACTGGAAGTGTTTTGCCTAAAAAATTTCATATTTCTTTGAGATATTATGCATGCAGCTTCAATTCCGAGTTTAGAAACTGGTTTTTTTTTCCTTACAAAGATATATCACCAAGTTCTCATTGAGCCGGTTTTTCATTTTTCAACATAATTAGCGTTTGCAAAAGTAGCATTCTCGTCTCCACAATCATCTGACTGCTATGTACAATCATCAAGTTACAATCATTCGGATTTATTCATATTTCACCATCTTTACTGCTCGAGATGGTAGCATTCTTTGCAAGAATGCAGCATTGAAGAGGAAATGATGGAATTCCATGGATTTTATTCGTCTATGCTACAGTAAGATGCAATTATTCACATTTCCTCGCATCTCCTTTGCAGCTATCTCTTCACATTCAGAAACCTTTGATCTTTTCGAGTGAATAAGATTGAACAGGCAATGACCTGAAAGAGAAACTGAGTGGGAATCTCTGAACTTCTTCGGTCTCAAAATGAGGATCTAGATCCAGAGATCAAAAATAAAGATTGGCCATTTGCATTGAGCCACATCAAAATGCATAACACTAAACCATATACAAAACAAGGAGAGAATGGAGGCAAAACAGCACCGGAAAGGAGCCAAGAGATCGGATCAGAGATTCAAAATTCGCCAATAAATATCTGAGAATGCAAATCAATGGAAAACCAAAAGAAAATAGAGGTATAAAACAGCCAACAGGGACGAGAGGGGAGCAAGGGAGTGAACGACGCGCAGATTAGAGCAAGGGCGTACACGAAAGCACGGAGGTGCAAGATGAGGGAAAGAAAAGCGAAACGAAAGGAATGATCGAAGCGAGAGAGGAAGAAACAGAGGAGGAGGAGGAGGAGGAAGAAGAAGAGAAACTTACGCCGGAGTTTGGAGGGGAGACGTTCATGTCGAGGAAGCAGTAGCAGATGCAAGAAGCAGACGCCGCAGGGACGCAGAGATCGATCCGCAGACGCTGATTGTGGAGACGGAAATGTTATTTGCAGAGATTTAGTACATAGTTAAGTTTGATGCTCCATCACCATCGCCACCAGCGCCACCATCGCCATCGTCGTCACCATCCATGCATATGGTGGCTTGATGATGATGATGCTGATGATGGTGGTGATGATGATGATGATGCTGATGATGGTGGTGATGATGATGATGATGCTGATGATGGTGGTGATGATGATGATGGTGGTGATTATGGTGATTATGATGATGGTGGTGATTGTGGTGATTATGATCATCATGATGATGGTGATGGTGGTGATTATGATGATGATGATCATGAGATGGTGGTGGTGGTGGTGACTATGGTGATGATGGTGATGATGATGGTGATGATGGTGGTGGTGATGATGGTGATTATGGTGACTATGGTGATTATGGTGATTATGGTGATTATGGTGATGGTGGTGATTATGATCATAATGATGATGTGATGATGGTGATTATGATCATAATGATGATGTGATGATGGTGATTATGATCATAATGATGATGCGATGATGGTGATTATGATGTGATGATGATGAGATGGTGGTGGTGGTGGTGATTATAGTGATGATGGTGATGATGGTGGTGCTGATGGTGGTGCTGATGATGATGATTATGGTGTATGGCGATGTTGATAAGATTAAGACACTTGAAGAGTAATTTAGAGCTCAATGTTAAGAGTAAATTTTAAATGCTTTGTAATCTGCAGCGGCCTGGTGGACTCGCATCGGATTTGCATGTCGCCATACAGGTCAAGTCCCGGCCGAGTCTGGAAGAGAACACGCTCGTAAATCGTGCGCGTGCTTGGTTTGTTTTTCCTGCTGTAAAAGCCGGAACACGGTTTTACAAGGCAATGATTTTTTTTTTCTAGAGCCGCTTTTGCAAGGGAGGCGTTTGTTGAGGGCTGCTTTGAAATGCCCTGTAAAACTATTAGCTATTGTATCACTTGAAGAATTTGTTGGAGGAGGTCTTCTGTTGAATGGCGTCACACTGGCGCATGTTCTTCATTGTAAATCCTTTTGTTGTCATAAAAAGATTCATACTAGTATTAATGGGAACTTCATTGTAAATATACCGGGATACTATCTTTTGACTTTAAAAACATCCCACGAAATGCTCTGTATCCTTGGAGAATTGTTACTTTGGTTGGAGCTCATCTAAGAAATTTACAGCTTACACGTGCAAGACATTGCTTCTATCTCAGTGCACTTAATAACTTAGACAACGCTATTTCCATGTAGTATTAACATTGTGTTTGAAATCAAGGGATCTCGTTTCTTCATACAGATAACTTCATGAGCTTCAAAATGCAATTCATTGCATGTGAAATTATCAAATACGATAGAAGATAGAAGGTTGTTGCATGGTGGGATAGACTTTGAGGGGTCATACTCATATACTCGAGTTCATCCTTGGTCATATACTCGTATATTCATACTCTACTACCCATATACTTATTTTCTTATACAAATACTCTAATATTGATATATTTATTTCCTTATACTAATAGTATGATACACTTACATATTGAGATTCTTATATTTTCATGATCAACCATCCTCTCATACTCTCAAATTTAGCCACATTGACTCTCATGTTCAAGCTCTCATTGCTGTAAAATACTTTCCTCATTGGCAGAAATGGTTGTAAACATCCTTTTCAATAAAACTTATTATGTTTCTTATCTATGTTTAGTTAGTATCTTAAAAAATAATCTTAACTACATATGCGAGTTTGTATAGTCATGCCTCGACTTTCATGCATCTTGCTTGTTTTCCACAATGGTGAGCCCAATAGAGACTCACACCTATAAGAACAAATGAGGAAGAAAGGTAGGACATACTTTGTAATAACTTGACGCACAAGACAAATTAAAAAACTTGATTGGTATCACTTTCACTAAAACTTGACACCTAGCAAAGCAAACTAATATTTACAATCATTGATGAAAGACTAACATTTCTTGATGAAAGACTAACATTTGATAATTAGTTGTAGTTTTTTCACCTAGCAAAGCAAATGTTCAATAAAACTTTTCTTGATGAAAGACTAACATTTGATAATTAGTTGTATTATTGACTCCACAATTAGCTCAATATCAATCAAATTTTTAATTACTACTTTGATTTTTGAAGTAATCAACGTGTCATTAACTTTTCAAGGATATGTTAAAATATCGAGATAAATATACATGTACGAATTCAACGTTATGTACCTTATTTATTGATTATCTTATCCTAACCATATTGTTTTGATATAATGTAGAATAAGAAAATAGCTCGGGTGGAGTCAAGTGTGTAAACGTGAGTATTCATGTGTAAGACTATATGGATAAAAGACAATTTGACTAGTAAAATATGATAATTCATGTAATAGGTAGATGTGATAGTGTTGTTCAATGAGATTAACTTTACAAAAGAAGAGTAATATATTAGTTGATTAAGTCAATAAACTTTTAGACTAAACTTAAATAAATACAAAACCATATGTGTGTGTGTGTACATAAATTCGACTTTATATAATTGATTTGTCAATGGTTTGATTCTAATAATATGGTTTTGACATAACGCTAACAAAATGACTCGTGTGGAGTTAAGCATTCGGAAGTGACTTTGTGACATGAGCAAGTGTATTGATAAGAGAAAAATCGAGTAAAATATGATAATATTCATGCTAAGGGTATGTGAGAAAGTAATTAGCTAGAAGAGCTCAGATTCACAAAAGAAGAATACTATTTTTTTTTCACAAATAAGATTAATCATTAGTAATATTAAAATTTTATACAACAAGTACAATTCATTGACATGCGATTACATAGAGAGAGATAGGTCTATCTATATCCCTACACTTGTGCTCCATATCTCCTAGACGTATGAATATAAACTTTACTACTTAATAGAAAAAGTCAACGTGGAGGTAAGAAATTTCATTTAAGGTTTAATAGGTCGAATTCATACATACTGTTTTTTTAGTTTCATCGAGAATGTAACCAATCGGTACAATGTTATTTTTATTACTAGTTGTGTTTCGTTTGGTGCCTTTTCCTACGAAACTATAAAACACAAACTAAAATGTGAGCGAAGGTTTACACACGCAATTTAATAAAGGAGCACCATGTTACATGCGTCGACATTTATTACGTAAAAGTCATTATAACTTAAAATTTTATGGTTACTTCTCCACACGTGCGAGAGTACAAGAACTAAAAAAAAAAGTAATTCATTGAAAATTTATCGTTGTATCATGTGCCTCATTAAATTAATGTTTGGACGAAAAAGCAACGAATCACGGACAGCTCTGCTCAATTCGAAGATGACATTAACTCTTTGTGAGTGAGTCGTGTGTTTGTAGTGATAATTACTTAAAACAAACATTGTTTTAATGACTTCAACTGACGTCGTTTGTCCTGTGTATGGGGCGGAATTCAGAAGATTGTACAAAGAGAAGCACCCTGATATTCGAAGTAGTACTCCACTATTTTTTTGTTATTTTCTCGCAATCCAAATGTATATCGGGATTACTAAAACTGATGCGTCATAACGTAAACTTCTTTGAATCAGGTAGCTAAGGCATGTGTAGAACAATAGAAGCAAATGTCAGTTCACGTATCCTCGTCTTCTTCTATTGAATTGCGTATGTAAACACTTGCTCACATTTTATTTTGTGTTCTATATTTTCTTATGAGAAGGCATCGTATGTAGCTCAAACATTAAAGGGGAGAGAGGAAAATCAACAAGCTCTATCCTCACCTTTGGTGAAGATTGGATACAATAAGAATCATGATGGTATTATGGTATCATTTTATCTATACTAAATTTTGAGATTATACACACGTGCGGTAGTATGAGAATTAAATGTCTTTTTTAATTTTTGAAAAATCATCAATATTTCATGTCACTCGTCAAATTAATTTGCATCAAATGTTGACTTTTCGTACAAAATACTATGATTGCCCCCATATTCACAAAATGTTTTTGACACGTGCGATAAATATTTTTTTTAAATGTATTAAGATTCTCATTTAAATATTTATGAATTCTATGTAATAATGACCAAATCTATTAAAATATACAACAAATTTATACGTACTATTTTTTAGTTTCGCCGACAGTGTAACCAATCGAAAAACGTTATCCTCATTGCTAGTTGTGTTTTGTAGGGTGTCATCTCTTAATATAATATAAAACACAAACAAAAATGTGAGCGAATAATACATACACAGTTTAATAAATGAGCACCAGGATACATGCGTTGACATTTGTTACATAAAAGCCATTATGACTTAAAAATTTGAAGTTATTTTTCGACATGTGTGAGAGTATGAGCATTAAATGTCATTTTAATTTTTCAAAAAGTCATCGTTGTATCATGTCGCTCGTCAAATTAATGTTTAGACGAAAAAGCAACGAATCAAGGACTGGTCCGCTCATCCAAGACCACAGTGGTCATCATCCGATTTACGCGAATATTTCGGCGTCGTACGACACGACACCATACGTAACTCAAGCATCAAAGGGGAGAGAGGAATATAAGCAAGTTCTATCCTCACCTTTAGTGAAGATTGGTTGTGATTAAAATCGTGATGGTAAGATGGCCTCATTTTATATGTGCTAAATTTTAAGATTCTACACACGTTCAGTAATATAAGAATTAAATGTCTTTTTAAATTTTCGAAAAATCATCATTATTTCATGTCGCTCATCAAATTAATTTGCATCAAATGTTGACTTTTCGTATGAAATATTATGTTTGCCCCGATATTCACAAAACTTTTTTGACACGTGCGATTAATATTTTTTTTAATGTATCTTTATGAATTCTATGTAATAATGATTAAATCTATTAAAATATATATCAAATTTATACGTACTATTTTTTTAGTTTCGTCAAGTGTGTAACCAATTGGAAAACGTTATCCTCATTGCTAGTTGTGCTTCTAGGGTGTCAGCTCTTAAGAAAATATAAAAAACAAACTAAAATGTGAGCGATGATATACATGTAATTTAATAAATAAGCGTCAGGATACATGCGTTGACATTTGTTACGTAAAAGTTATTATCATTTAAAAATTTATGTTTACTTCTCCATACGTGCGAGAGTACGAGAATTAAATGTCAGTTTAATTTTTTGAAAAATAATCGTTGTATCATGTTGCTCGTCAAATTAATGCTTGGATGAAGAAGCAACCAATCAGGGACTGCACCGCTCAATCCGAAAATGACATTAACTCCACTCGTTGTGAGTGAGTCATGGGTTTGTAGTGATGATTAGAGAACCAAGCATGGTTCTAGTAAATTTAATTGACCTCGTTTGTCTTGTGTGTATGTTGGAATTAAGAAGATTGTACAAAGAGGAGCACCCTGATGTTTAGAGCGGTACTCCGCTACTTTTTTGTTATTTTCTTGCAATCTAAATATATACGGGGATTACTAAAACTTATGTTTAATAATGTAAACTTCTTTGATTCAGGTAGCCAAGGCGTATGGAGAACAATGGAAACAAATGTCAACCCAGGTATCCTCGTCTTTTTCTATTGAATTGCATGTGTAAACACTTGCTCACATTTTAGTTTATGTTTTGTATTTTCTCATGAGAGGGCACCGTATGTAACTCAAACATCAAAGGGGAGAGAGGAATATCATCAAGCTCTATCCTTACCTTTGTTAGAGATTGAATGCGATTACAATCATGATGGTATGATAGCCTCATTTTATTTGTGATTAATTCTAAGAATTTACAAACGTGTGGTAGTACGAGAATTAAATATCGTTTTGAATTTTCAAAAAATCATCATTATTTTATGTTGCTCGTCAAAATAATTCGTATCAAATGTTGACTTTCGTACGAAATACTATGACTACCCCGATATCCACAAAAAGTTTTTGACACGTGCGACAAATATTTTTTTAAATGTATTAAGATTTCTATTTAAATATTTATGAATTCTATGTAAGAATAACCAAATTTATTAAAATATACATCAAATTTATACGTACTGTTCTTGAGTTTCGTCGAGAGTAACTAATAGGAAAACGTTATCCTCATTGCTAGTTGTGCTTCGTAAGGTGCCATGTCTGAATAAAATATAAAACACAAACTAAAATGTGAGCAAAGGTTTACTCACGCAATTTAGTAAAGGAGCACCAGGATACACGCGTCGACATTTAATACGTAACAATCATTATTGCTGAAAATTTTATGGTAACTTCTCCACACGCGCGAGACTACGAGAATTAAACACTTTTATAATTTTTCGAAAAATAATCTTTGTATCATGTCGCTCGTCAAATTAATGCTTGGACGAAGAAGCAATGAATCAGGAACGGTTCCGGTGCTGAATCCGAAATGGGCGTTAACTCCGTTCTCTGTGAGTGAGCAGTGTGTTTGTAGTGATGACTAGAGAAACCAAACATTGTTTTAGTCAATTTAACTAACGTCCTTTGTCCTGTGTGTATGGCAGAATTCAGAAGATTGTACAAAGAGCAACACCCGATGTTCGGAGTGGTAATCCGCTACTTTTTTGTTATTTTCTCGCAATTTAAATACATATTGGGATTACTAAAACTGATGCATCATAACGTAAATTTCTTTGAATAAGGTAGCTAAGGCGTGTGGAGAACAATAGAAGCAAATGTTAGTTCATGTATCCTCGTCTTCTTCTATTGAATTGTGTACATAAACATTTGCTCACATTTTAGTTTGTGTTTTGTATTATCTGAAGAGAAGGCACCGTATGTAACTCAAGAATTAACGGGAAGAGAAGAATATCAACAAGCTCTATCCTCACCTTTGGTGAAGATTGGATGCGATGAGAATCCTGATGGTATGATGACATCATTTTATCAATGCTAAGTTTTGAGATTGTACACACATGCGGTATTAAATGTCTTTTTGATCGAAAATTGAATAAATTTATTTTAATTAAAAAAATATGGTAAGTGTACAAATAATCCTTTTTTATCATCTATGCTTAGTTTGAGTTCTAATATATTCCTAATATTTATCAAGATACTAAAATAAGTTTTGGAATTACTAACCGATTAAATAATATCTAAAAATATAAAATAGTCAGAAAGTTAGGGAGATAGCGATGGTGACATATCATTGACAACACGCCAAGAGAGCTTAAGGAAGACTTGCGAATTTATCTATAATTTGAGAAAATTAAGTTTAAGAGTAGTTATTTGGTTTGGAGGTCCATCTAGGGCTTGATATTGGCTTCGTAATGTGAAACACATTTCTATCCATTTTTTTTACTATTTCCTTTGGGGGAACTATAATGTCCTGAAATATTGTTATACACTTGTCGCAACATATATATCAACTATTTACACTGCTTAGTAACTCCCAATATCTATCTAAAGTGGGTGTTGGTGTCCTCCTAATGGTTAGAGTTGAAAGACTCTCTTGTATGGCTTTCCCTTCTCGCATGTCCCATGCAAAACTAGATTGGTCCATTTCATAGTGTGAGGCCTGACCACACTGTGGAGCCTCGTGTCATTGACACTAGTTAAATCCATAATTCTTAATACTCTTTGTCAAACTTGTATTTACATTGGACATTTTCAGAGACAATGGATTTGAGATTCAGATGTTGTTCCACATCTCTTACACGTCATTGGTTGTCCCATTTTGCTCACCCATTCACCCACTGCAGTGGCTTGATGAATAATAATCCATTGTAACATCAAGAACTTGTTAGAATATTTTCTTTTCTAAAATCGTTGCCAAAAGGTAGAGAGAAATAAATTGTTCAAATTACAGTTCAACCACAATTTTAATGTTGCATGGATGTTTTCTTTTGCTTTCAGAATAATTGCACGTCTTATTTTTGCACTATATTGAAAGAATTGGGGAAACTTCTTTGATCTATTCCCTTTATCCCAAACAATCATCCTTGGATCCCACGAAATGTGTAACAAAGGTGTTGGCCGGGATTTTACGGAATTACGGTTTCGGCTAACAAAAGGTTTGCCTTCATATTGTATCTATATTCTTGAATCCTTAAATTGGATAATCCTAATTCGTACCCATTCTGGAATACCATATTCCAAGTCCCACTCTTCCATTCTCTTTATTACTCCATTATCTTTCAATTTATACATCATTAGTATAATATTTTGTAGGCTATAGTGTATTACAATTGTATTATTATCGTCATCAAACTATGCTTTCCATGTTGGTGTAGTAGTCTTATCACCATCTTATTCTATCCACTTGCCTCTTAATAAGTTGTCTCTCACTGTTTTTCCTCAAATATTTTTTAAGATCTGAGATTGCTCTTTTTCAAATAACCTTAAAAAATATCTCCATGTAGCCATAGATGTTTCATGTTAGTTAGCCATGTTATACCAATTGAGCTTTCACCTTCTTTTTCTGCATCAGTAGGCCCTACTATTCAATATCAATGGCTGATGAGCTTCCTCTTCTGCATCAATATGCCCTAGTACTCGTAGCCCAATTGTTAGCTTTTCCCAAGCTCGGAAAATTCCTCTTATGAATGTATCCCCATAAGATCTAGAAAATTGAGTCTTTTAATGGTTTTTCACCAACATCTTGCACTTGGTTGCCATGAACCCCCTATTCTTGGTGGGAGCTCTTACGTTCTCTAGAGCAATAGCTCCTTCTAAGGTCCACCTATAGGCATCAAATTGCGTGCGATAAATTTACAAAGTAATACATGCCATTGTTGCTGAGTCCACGAAACCCAGGCCTCCTTTCGTGTTTGGTAGTATGATGAAATTGTGGCCCAATTAGCTAAAAGAATTCGTGACTTAAAAGAAACAAATGCTTTTCATGGAAGACAAAAGAAAGTGTAGGATTTGTAAGAATTGTTGTTGTGTGTGGTGGATGGAAATTTGTGGGCAGCCAGGCGTTCGTCGATTTTTAAGTAGAAGTTTATTGTGGTTTAAGTGATATATACATGCCTTTGGTTGAAGCTTGATGTAAGGTGAGTATTGCAAATGTTTTAGTACTTAAGAGATTTATTTGTTTGCAGTAGTGTGAGCAATGTCCTATTTTAATTTTATACCAAGGGAAATCATGTTGGTATTTTAAATTACCATTATAATTTTATCCACCTTTACAATGATAATTGCAAACCTAAATTGTTTCTTTAAACTTATTTGGTATTTTTATTATATTTTCTCTACCTTAAAATGGAACTATTTTTCTTTGAAAAAAAAAGGAAACTTTAACATCAACTTCTAGTCATGCAACCATCCACTAACTGGACTTTTGGGTGAACTTTAGTAGTAAAAGGAGAACAAATTTTCAATAGATAAAAACAATTCCATTCAAAGAGACATGAGGGGACAATAATTAGAGTAAGGAAAACTGACATATCAACTGGAAAATGATTCCAACTCTTCAGGTGGAGCTGTTTCAAACATGAAAGTTCACACTTGGCGTATCAATTTCTCCGAAAGAACTCAACAATAGTTCTGGTTTTCTCAGGTCTGATGTCATGGACTACAAAGAGGGATTGGATAGCAACACAGATGATTTTTTCGCTAGACATCCTCAGCGAAGCGAACAACGAGGGGGAGCCATGGCAAGCGCAATAAACGTAAAAGCCGTTATTTTTTTGTTGCAAAGTCATATCTCAGCAACTTTTGTAATGTATTGACTTCATCAATGTTTGGTAGCAGTGTTTTTCGAACGTTTTGGAAAGGCATAGACCATATTTTTAGTCTAAATGAGCAAGAATCGATTTTGAAGGACTGTAGGATGTAGAAAACTTCGCATCGATGGCATTAGCCAATCCAAATTAGCAAAACACAATACCGGCATCGCATTATCATCGGTGTGTTACAACAGTGTGTTTATTATGAATGCTTGGTTTTTTTTATCCTACAAACCCAACAGCTAAAAGAAGAATGCAAAGCATGTACTTGAACCCAAGACCTCTCACTTCAAGAGATAATGCCAAGCAACAACTTGCACTTAACGCCACACGCAATGTGTAATCAAATGAACACAACGTCTCGGATTCGAATCCCAGCTTTCAACACATCCACAATCCTTTTGTTCGTGCATATAATCGATACAATTATAATGCCCTTGTTCCGTCCACACGACCCATCAATAGATTCCTTGGTGATTACAAGCCGAGACTTTCTTTCTTTCTTTCTTTCTTTCTTTCCCCTTTCTTCGCTGGAATCGGAGATCTCGAAAGATTTGGGAAGGCCCCACGCGGTATAATTACGCGAGATTACAAAAAAAAAGAAAACCTATCACGTCGTGCTCGCCGAAGCATGGAAGCCGTGGATGGCCGATAACTACAAATACAAAGAAAACATCACAATGTTGAGGTAATGCTTGAACCCACGGAGCCTTGCAAAGGCATGTTAAGGCAACCATTGAGCACAACCTTGTTTTTCAGTGTGTGTGTGTGTATATATATAGACACACACACACACATACTCTAGGCCCTTGGTCTATTCACACTTGAAAAATTAGCTTCATAAGACCCAAAGCAGGGGTTATATCGCTTGCCAGATGTATAGGGTTGATAGTCAAATCAATCCTTCGAATTATGGTAACAAGCACCCCGACAAGCTGTGGTTAGATGGATCTGCTTATACTGGCGAGTGCATCCGACAAATCTGATAGCTGCGCTTACATGCATTCGCCCCCGATTCCAATCGATTCGCATCACCCGCAGAATCACACCCGCAATGAGATCGATCGGGCGCAGCTCAATCGATATATATATATATATATCTGCCGATTGTTCACTGTCACGTCGCTGGCAAAGTGCGCCAGTGCAGTTGGGTGTCGTCGTACAACTTGCCGGTTCTTTCCAATCTTTCCTTCTGAGGCCAAACCTATCAGAAGTCGCCCGCGGTTTTTTTTGTAGATAACCTGGAATCAGAAAATATTTGGCAGGCAAAGAAAGAAAGAAAAACAAAGGAATCATCTGAGCTTCTAACAATTGTACATAAAAATCCTCGAAGATTAGGGCTATATGAGGCGGGGTTATGCGAGCAATCGATCCACCGATTACACGATCAATTAACCCTCCAAGTTTGGGGATTATACGAGCGATTTATACGTATATAATCCTCCGAAAATCAGGATTTACACGAGCGATTCATACGTATATAATCCTCCGAAAATTAGGATTTACACGAGCAATTTATACACATATAATAGTTGAGAAATACAAACAATGTCATACAAATTGTTCTATTCATGTATGAGCTCAATTTCTTAGGATTTGGGGATCCCTTTGTACATACGCAACTTGTGATCTCTTGTTTTGTTTTGTTTTTTGCTTTTCTTCTTTGTGTTAATTTCCTTTCTTCTCTTTTTATCGTTTTTTTTTTTGTTGCAAGTTGGCAACTTGCTTTGTACTGTGGTGCAGAAAAAGGGCGTGAAAAATGAAAAAAAAAAGGACCCAATAAATATCACGACTAATAATAATATTATTATTATTACTACTATTATTGTTGTTTGTTGTTGTTATTAATGGTTTTCCCAAAACAGAAAAAAGAAAAAACAAAACGAAAAAAGAGGAAGCAAGTGGGCAAGTTGCCGCGAAAAGATAAGATTCCCGGAATATTCCCAGAGGGCAAAAAAGGAAAAAAGAGAAAGAGGGGAAAATCGATTAATTAATTCCAAAAAAAGAGAGAAAAAAAAAGGGGAGCCGGGGGGGGTTTTTGCCGTAATTAAAAAGAAACAAAGCGGAATTTATTCGGCGCGGAATTTTGTGATTGGTTGGGACGGCGCCGCGTCACGTGGCCCGTGCCACGTGGCCGCTGACGTGGCGCCTACGTGGCGGGCGGACCCGATGACGTGGCGCCCGGACCCGCTGACGTGGACGCCACGTGGCGGTTGTACCTCTTCTTTAGGACGTGGTGGTTCTCTCTCTCTCTCTCTCTCTCTCTCTCTCTCGTCTTTCTCTGTCGTCGCTTGTCGTCTCTTGTCTCTCGGCTTCTCTGTGTCTCGTCTCTGAGAGCAGAGCCGCTTTGAAAACAGCGGCACAGAGGCAAGAGGAGGCAAGAGGCAAAGAGGGCCAGAGAACAAGATCATAGCAGAGCCCCAATTCAATCATTCTACACTTCAAGGAGAGGGATACAGAGAGAGAGAGAGAGAGAGAGAGAGAGAGAGAGAGAGAGAGAGAGAGAGAGAGAGGGAGGGAGGGAGGGAGGGGAAAGCGAGATGAGGGATCCATGCCAAGGAACGAGGGCCATGGCGAGCCGCAAGCCTGCGAGCGGCGACATGTGCTGGTGCGGAGACGATGGAGGAGGAGGGGGCGAGAAGCCATGGCTGGGGCTCATCTCCTTGGAAGATCTGGAGGAGGGGGGGGATCTGGCGGGGGAGTACGCGAGCTTGGTGGCGGAGCTGGCGGCAGAGGAAGAGCAGGAGGAGGAGGAGGAGGAGAAGCAGCAGAAGCAGCGCTGCGGCGATGGCGATGGCGGTGATGATGGTGATGATGGTGGCGATGATGGTGATGATGGTGATGGTGATGGTGGTGATGGTGATGGTGGTGATGGTGATGGTGATGATGGTGATGGTGATGATGGCGATGGTGATGATGGTGATGGTGGGTCGGGAATGCGGCTGCTTCGGGCTGCATCGGGCGGCGGCGGCGGCGGCGGCCTGGGACCGGGCCTGCACAAGCACGAGCCGAGGCCGAACCAATGCACGTCGCGCGTGGTGCAGCGCATCCGGGCGCCGCCCGACGTCGTGTGGTCGGTCGTGCGCCGCTTCGACAAGCCGCAGTCGTACAAGCACTTCGTGCGCAGCTGCCGCGTGAGCAAGAACAGGGCCAATGCCGATGATGCCGATGATGATGATGCTGCTGCCGATGATGCCGATGATGATGATGATGATGGCGTCGATGATGGTGATGATGGTGTCGATGATGGTGATGGGAATGGGCAAGGCATAATGAGGAGGAGGAGGAGGAGCAGGAGGAGACGGGGCACGGCGGGGATGATCGCGGTGGGCGCCGTCCGCGAGGTGAAGGTCGTGTCGGGCCTCCCCGCGAGCACGAGCATGGAGCGGCTGGAGCTGCTGGACGACGAGCGCCGCGTGATGAGCTTCTCGGTGCTCGGCGGCGACCACCGCCTGCGCAACTACTGCGCCACCACCTCGGTCCACGGGATCCCCGCCGCCGCCCCCGAAACCCTAACCGCAACCCCGATCCCTGCGAGCCGCGAAACCCTAACGCCGACAATCCCTGCGAGCCGCGAAACCCTAACGCCGACAATCCCCGCGAGCCGTGAAACCCTAACGCCGACAATCCCCGCGAGCCTCGAAACCCTAACGCCGACAATCCCCGCGAGCCGCGAAACCCTAACGCCGACAATCCCCGCGAGCCTCGAAACCCTAACGCCGACTATCCCCGCGAGCCTCGAAACCCTAACGCCGACTATCCCCGCGAGCCTCGAAACCCTAACGCCGACTATCCTCGAAACCCTAACGCCGGCAATCCCCGCGAGCCTCGAAACCCTAACGCCGACGACGGCCACCCCTGCTCACCCCTGGACATTGGTCGTCGAATCGTACGTCGTCGACGTCCCCGACGGCAACACGCGCGACGAGACCGTCACGTTCGTCGACACCGTGATCAAGTGCAACCTGCAGTCGCTCGCCCACGTCTGCGAGCGCCTCGCCGCCGCCAACCGACCAACTAACTAACTTAACTAACTTAACTAACTCACTGGCTGACTAACTAATTGCCTTCACTTAAATCTAACTAACTTAACTAACTCACTCATTTCACTGTTAACCCCACTAACTAAGTAACTAACTATCTATCCTTTGGGCAACAACAACAACCACCACCACCACCACCCCCTCGAGGGAGGACGAAAACCCTAAATTGCTCCTCACCAAAACTCTTCTTTGCTGCTGCCAAAGCCCTCAATTCTGGAAGAACCCATTCTTTGTAAAATCGTGTAATTTTGAAAACCTATTTGCCATACACTCCCTTCCCCCAACCCCACCCC
Organism: Azolla pinnata; assembly: GCA_037176905.1. Lineage (NCBI taxonomy): Eukaryota > Viridiplantae > Streptophyta > Polypodiopsida > Salviniales > Salviniaceae > Azolla > Azolla pinnata. The sequence continues at coordinate 33,645 of JBBBWG010028710.1, forward strand.
CTTTTGTGACATGTCTTCTTCTTCTTCTTCTTCTTCTTCTTTTGGTCAAACCTTGTTGTAACTCTTGCTTGTGTGCCTTCTTGAATTGGCTAATAGTAAATTTGGATTGGTTCTTGAACTTCCCCCATATAACTAGGCATTATTGCAAGGATTTGGCCCTTGCTAATCAGGATTCGTCTTCCCGGAACCTGCTTCAGCACCTCTGCTGCCGGTCATCGATCTACAATGTTTTTCATTCATCGGGGGGGGGGCTGTTGAACGCCATTGGAACGCCATTGCCCGTTGTCAACCCAAGTGTTCTCATCGGATGGATCAAACTTGTCGCATGCATGTATGTGGTTTGAATCGAATCGTGATGCACCAACATCTTTAGAGAAGAAGTAGCCTGCAAGCGTGAGTCGCAGGCGGAGTATGTGGAGGCGTATGAGATTGGGGATCAAACTCCTCCACATTTCTGCTGCAGTTGTGGCCCGTTCAGAAGTCAGAAAGATCGGATGCAGACCCCTCACAGAGATCAAGAATCCAATATTGTCAACATCACCAGAAACCACCCGTGGCACAATGCATTCCCACTCCAATTTGTCCGTGGCATAATGCATTCCAACTCCAATTTGTCATAATGTATAAAATAGACTGTTCAAATCATTGGTCACTATTCATACATCACCTGCATGGACTCGGCAACACATCTGTGATTGCCGATCGAGAAGTTTGTTCTCTAGTATCCTGCGAATTCGTAGGTTTTACAACCGGAAAAATCATCAACCCACGATCGAATAAATAAAACGCCAGCAAGGAGGTTTACAAGCCTTGAACTGTGATGGACTATCATGTAAGCCCATTACTATGGCAGTTCACGATTAACCGTATGTTGCAACAACTAGCATGTTCTTCGATTGTGATCGGTGGCTCCTTGAATCTGATTTGTAAAGATCCGAGTTTTGATCGAATATCATTTTAAGCCCATTTACAATTGGTTAACCATCTGTTACCACAACTTGCCAGTAATGGAATTGTGATTAGTGGTTCCATGAATCTAAATCTATGATCCAAGTTTCAATCGACTATCATTTCAGCCCATTATTACTGGTTAATCATCAACTACGACAACTTGGCTATCATTGGAAATGTGATTGATGAATCCCTGAATCCGTTCTGATCTGATATCATCTAAGCCCATTACTACTAGTTAACCATATGTGTGTCACGACAACTTGCCATTATTGGAATCGTGATCACTGGCTCCTTGAAATCCAATCTATGATCCGAGTTTCAATCGAATATCATTGAAACCCACGACTAGTGGTTAATCACGAGTTACGACAAATGCCTATCATCGGAATCGTAACTAGTAGTGGCTCCCTGAATCAGACCTTTGATCATCTATCATTTAAGCCCATTACGACCGGTTGAACTATCAGTTACGACAACTTGCATATCATTGGAAAATCGTGAATAGTGGCTCCCTGAAACTGATCTATGATCCGATATCATTCAAATCCCATCACTATTACTGTTGGTTAACCATCGGCTTACAGCAGCATGCCTATCACAAGAATCGTGATCAACTGAACTTCCTTGAATCCGATCTATGGATTATCCGAGCTTCGATCGAGTATCGTTTCAAGCGGGTTACTACCTGGTTTACAGCAACTTGCGTGTTGGTGGAATTGTGATGAGTGGCTCCCTGAATTCGATCTATGATCCAGGTATCGGTACATGTTAGCAACATACATATATACGTATTACGCAGGTATCGGTACATGTCAGCAACACACACATATACGTATTACGTAGGATGTACGCATAACCCAGGCGTATACTTGCTAGCCTACATACATGTATACAGGCTTAAGCATTGCATTATCCATATACACATTGAACATGCTCAGTACATGCATGCATACTGTGCACATGCATGCTACTAGTGTATGAATATGTACGTATACGGCACGCGTATACACCGTTTTCCTACGGAATACATACGTATACGTATACGTATACCGGCTCGTCTTGTTTCTGAAGTTGTATTTCAGGCAGCTCAGAGCTCGTGGCGATGGCGAAGAAGAAGAAGAAGAAGAAGAAGAAGAAGAAGAAGAAGACGACGAAGAGCAGAACCGGGAAGCAGACCTGCTCTCCGCCATCGCCAGACGATGACGGCGACGACGACGAATCAGAAGAAACCCCATCATCATCATCATCATCATCATCAGACTGCTCCGCATTCCCTGCTGCTGCACCGCGTTGCAGACAACGTCAAGCCCTCCGCGGCGGCTCTGCTTCTCCTGCCCCATGAGCCCTGCCAGATCCCTGCCGAGGCGTCGGGGGAGAGGCGGAAGCAGAAGCAGAAGCAGAAGCAGATGATGCTGACGATGATGCTGATGACGACGAAGAAGAAGACGGAGAAGAAGAAGACGAAGGAAAGCGCGGCGCAGAGTCACGGCGTGGTCGCCCACCACTTGGTAATGGTAAGCGCGCAGAGGCCGAGCTTGACGACGACGGAGGAAGGAACGGAAGGCGCCGAGATGAGCGATGGCGAAGGAGGTGGAAGAGGGAGGAAAGCAGAAGAGATTGGATGGCAACATAGCCATAGCCATAGCCAGATGAAGCAAGCAACAGGGCTGAACAGAATCGACGAAGAAGGAGAAGGAGAAGGAGGAGAAGAAGAAGAAGGAGAAGGTGAAGGTGAGAGAGGGAGTGAAGCGGGGGAGGGATGGAAGGTTGTCTCTGAGGGCCATAGCCATCGCCATAGCCAGGTGAAGGCAGAAACGAAGAAGAAGAAGAAGAAGAAGAAGAGGAAGAAGAAGAAGAAGAAGAAGAGGAGGAGGAGGAAGCAGAAGGAAGAAGACACAGACATAGCCATGGCGACGACGACGACGACGACGACGAGGAGCACTGAGGAAGAAGAAGAAGAAGAAGAAGAAGAAGAAGAAGATTGTGATGATGGCGATGGCGATGGCGATGGAAGCTCGGTGGTAAGGCTGCTCTTGTCTGCGTTTCGGAGGTCGGTGCTGATGGACTGTCACCTGCCATCGCCATCGCCATCGCCATCGCCATCGCCAGATTCTTCTTCTTCCTCCTCCTCCTCCTCTGCAGACATGGAGATCGGATGGCCTACAGACGTGCAGCACGTGACGCACGTCACGTTCGACAGGTTCCATGGCTTCCTCGGCCTCCCTGCAGAGTTCCAGATGGAGATCCCGCGCAGGGTTCCCAGCGCCAGGTACAGAACCAAAACGCACAGACCTCGAGCTTCGCCATAGCTCCATCGCTCCCCAAGATCTGTGCGTCTTTCTTCTTCTTCTTCTTCTTCTTCTTCTTCTTCTTCTTCCTCCTCCTCCTCTTCCGAAGCTTGGATCTTCCTTTCCCCACGAGTTCTCATCGCCATATCCGCCTTTGCCCTGCAGATTCTTCGCCATTTCTCTCTGCATTTCTTCCTCTCACCACTTCCTACTGATTACTATCACTCCTCTCTGTGAATCTGTCTGTGGCTATGCAGCGCGAGTGTCTTCGGCGTCTCTGCAGAATCGATGCAATGCTCGTATGACAGGCACGGCAACAGCGTGCCCATCATCCTTCTCCTGCTCCAAGAGAGGCTCTATGACCAGGGAGGCCTCGAGGTATCGGGCACAGATTGAACAGTGCAAAGGAAATCCTGTTTTTTCATGCTGAATCATTGAAAGAAAAGCATGCTGTTCTGCTTCCATCATAGAGAGCATTCTGCTTGCAAATTCTTCATTCCAATCTGCATTGCAATCTGCATTGCAATCTGCATTGTTTTCATCTTCTGTTCATGCCAAGAATTGTGCTATGGCCATGAAGATTTAGCAGCAATACCATATTTTTTTGATGCATAAGCTATGCCGAAAAAAACCACTCGGTTCTGGTTTTGCATCACAGAGCATACAAAAGTTTAGAATTAGAAACTCATTAGTCCTATCTGCACAAAGATTCATATAATCCCTAGAATTGTGCTATGGCCATGAAGATTTAGCAGCAATACCCTTTTTTTTTTATGCATAAGCTATGCAGAAAAAAACCACTCGGTTCTGGTTTTGCATCACAGAGCATAGGGATTCGTATCTGCATAGTGATTCGTATAATCTCTAATCCGTTAAGAAAAAAATCATGTGTGCTCATGAAAATCTTTGCAGAAATACCCTATTAATGCTAAAACAATGCAAAAGATTGTTTTTTTTTTAATTCTCGCGTCATAGAGGACCTTGTTTGCGAATTCATCGTTCCCATCTGCGCTTTCTAAATCTGCATGCGTTTCATCTCATATTCATGCCAAGAGATTCGTGCACGCTCATGAATTATGTAGTGACACGGCTTCCGTTTTTGTGCTCTCGACAAACAGGCCGAAGGTATCTTCAGGATAAACCCAGAGAATAGCAAAGAAGAGCACGTCCGAGACCAGCTCAACAAGGGAAATGTTCCGACGAATATCGACGTGCATTGCCTGGCAGGTCTCATTAAGGTGAATCTATGGAGCCCTCGCAAAAATCTGTGGATGCCACTATGCATTTTACTTCATGTGTGCATGTACAAACGGCAATTGTGTGTTGATGGCTCGCTGAATGCATGTTTGCTACACTGTATTGAATGTATGCTATGCTTTACTTCATGTAGATATGCATATATGTATGTCTGCCTCCTGGTGTACTGTACTACTACTGTTTTGCATTCTACATGCAGAAATGTATTTGCATAATGATGGGTATTTTCTTAGAAATGAACCCTAATTCACCCACTTAGCGATTATCTCACGTACACAGGCATGGCTGCGAGAACTACCATGTGGTGTTTTGGATTCCCTTCCTCCTGAAGAGCTGTTGCAGTGCAATACCGAAGAGCAATGCCTTGCATTAGCCCAAGCCTTACCCCCTACCCAGGCCTCCTTGTTGGATTGGGTGGTGGACTTGATGGCTGATGTGGTTCAGAAGGAAGAGCTCAACAAGATGAATGCAAGGAATGTTGCCACGGTTTTCGCTCCCAATATGACCCAGGTAGGAAAACTAAATATTTATGGTATTGTTAATGGCAGACAAAATCTAGAAACCCTACTGTTTGGAAATTGTTGCTGACATACTGCTAGCAGAATTGTGTATCAAACTGCCTGGGAAGAGTTGTTTATAAGTAATCGAAGATTTCGACCTAATGACTAGAGAATAATACTCCCGATCGAGTCAAAAAAGGGTTTTTTCCTCACAAAAGAGAGAGCCCTCGTAAAAAAAACACTTCCCTATCCTCTTCTCTTTTGCAGATGTCCGATCCATTGACAGCCTTGATGCATGCAGTCCAAGTGATGAACTTTCTCAAAACCCTGATCTTGAAGACTCTACGAGATCGCGAGTCCTTGACGCGGGGCTGCAAGAGCGCGACGATGCAGGACGATAGAAGAATCCCAGCTACTGAAAAATTTGTAGGCCCGAACGAGAAAGAGAATGAAGCCATGATCATGATGGAGGAGCCACATGCATCATCGAAGGTGTCTATTGGAAGAAAGGCGGATGCGGGGAAAGAGAATCAATGCCCTCAAGGAGCTTTGGAAGAGCGATTGTTTCAGAGTTTCAAAGAGCGGAGCTCAATGGCAGATCCTGGAAATGATCGCAACAGATTGCCCCTCACAAATGTGGATGCGACCGTGTAAAAGCCATGTATTGTTCGATGATCAAGTTTAGAATCACCACTATTCACTTGCTTCTCCAAGTAGAATGGCATTGCCAAAAAGAAGGGGAAATTTTGGGTGTGAGATTATGGCAATGAACTCTGCAGACACAAGCTTTGGCCTAAACCCTAAACTCTTCCCCTAAATCCTCAACCTTCAAACCCTAAGCTGGTACTTGTTAAGAAGGAGAAAAATCAAAATCCATCACTAATGCCATCAAAAAGATTTGTTGTACATTGCTTCATGTACAATACTTATGACCACTGTTGCTATGGCTGATTTTCATCAGGATGAAGCCATTTTTTCATCCTCGGTGCAAGATTCTTGTCTTGCATTGATTTGTTGTTTTTTATTTTCAAGTGCTGGGTCCTAAACAAAGAATTGCAACTCCTGGCGGACTCCAAAATTTGAAGGAAGTTTCTGTAACTGACTATGGATATTGATTGGCAGGTAATCAGAGGTGTTCTTGTTTTCCTCACCCACCTGCTAGTTCATGGAGGTCTAACTTCAGTTACAAGGAAGTTCATCAGTAGTTTAAAAAAAAAAGAAAAAAGAAAACAAGTTGCTGCTGATGAGCTCAATTTCAACAGAATGGGGAAGAAGTTACCCTCACCAGGAATTTTCAAAATTTCTTGTCAGTATGTACTCAAGAAAGCATCCTTTTTTTTTTCTTCAGCACCATTTTGCAAGATTTGCAGGTTCAAAAGCTCTGCTGACCCATAATCCTTATTCATCATTTTTTTTCGGCTTCGAATCGCACGAAGTTTGTGGGGGAGGGAAATCGCTTCTACTGCCTTCCTTGCATCGACAGCGAGCGAATTTGTTAATTCAAAATGCGTGCCTCGATTTTAATGCAATCGATGATCGGATCGGATAATTCAGATCATCGGTTTGTTACTAGTGCTTCAGCCTCTCAGCACAAGAATCAATGTATATATATATATATGTATGTATGTATGTATGACTGAACCAAAAACTTGAGGAAGAAGGTAAATCATACAAAGCAGTACATATATACATTTCAGAATGGACTAGTTGCTGTAGGTAGTGTGTGGGATTAGAATCCCAAGGCTGCGGATTATTGACCGGTGAAATAAGCATTACATGATTTCCATGAACACACCTTGAGGACCGGTCAGACAAAAGCATCGATGATTGGAACCAATCAGCACAAGCCATATGTACATAATCATCATCATCATCATCATCATCATCATCATCATCATCGCAACTGCGATTGATCATACGCAGGTCTTTCGCATAGTGAATCACACAGATCACATGAATTTCATGATGGTGGTTGCCTTTTGAGTCCCACAATTCTCAAAATGACCTTTGCCTAGAGTATGTAGAAATGGTCCCTTGTAATTTATCCTATCCTATCTATCCATCTATCTATCTATATAATGTCTATCTACATTAGTCGACCGAGTTTTGCGAATCCATGGTTCAAATCACGAGTCTCTCGTGCCCCGAAATGTCATAGACTTTGCTTGTTTATCAAGCCTAATTCCACCTCCAGGTTATCTTGCTAAACAGCTCTAGATATAGCCCTCCGATTGTACGAAATCCCCACCTCCAGCTGCTAAATCACTCCACCAAATACTTACTGTATGTTTTCGTACATCCAGAAACCCTGCAAGACAAGTTTGTGCAGGTCTCTACTTCCCATGTGCGATTCCGTTGAATTCAAGGCTCGCATCACGGATCACAGACTGCAATCATAAGCGCTAAATCCATGATTTCCAAAATGTTGTGAAATTTGACCCTAGTAGATCCTTTTGGGAGTGTTAAACACTTCAATTCCTGAACCCTGGATCAAGGCTTTCTAGCCACACTTTACCCCTAGGAGCTCATCTTCATCAGAAATCTCTTCATACACATACAAAATGCGGTGATAGACCTTACGGCGCATGCACATTCAGGTTTCTAGTTAAATTATTTGGCTTGAGAATATGTCCATACCTGTTGTGGTTTTGCTTATTCTACCTCATCAGAACTACTTGGAAACCACTTTGAAAAACTGACAATATCCAGTCTTCACAACTGCAGAAATTCAGTCTTGTACATATACACTCAGCCTTTCATCAGTAATATATATATACATACACATATTATCATGAAGGTAACTTGGGAAAATTCCAAGAATTTTGCTTTTCCAAAAAAAGTCTACAAAACTGGTCCTGAGTTTATGAATATACAGAGATTAGTCTATAATTTGACAAACCTATCAGAGATACACACCTAATATGTTACTATGAACTAAGTCTAATTTATAGACAACTCTTGGTAAATTCCCAAAGGGTGGCACATGCTCCTAGTAAAGAAAGGCATATCATTGTATGTATTCTTTTACGGCCTCGCTGACAGGAGGCAATTTGAGCACCATTTGACACCATGAGATAAGCATCCCATTCTTAAACCTGAAAACTAAAGCATTTTATTTAACATTCATAAAAAATGCAAGGATCTTTCCATGCTTTTGTCCCTGTCTGTCAGTAGATGACTGCTTTGAGAAATACCAACTAAATATGGGCCAGAATCTACTAAGCAAACCGTCCATTGCATATGTATTTGTATGGATAGATGAGAAATCTAAATACGATAGCACGATACCAAGCAGGATCCTCATTCTGGAACCTTACACCAAATACGTCTTCAACTTGACCGAAGACATACCATCCTGATCTCAATTTGCACATTTTAAAAAACCTGAGCTTTTCCGAGTGTTTATTCTTCCCGTGGAATTCTGTGCTTCTTTAAACAAGTTAATATACAACTACGGACAGCACCAGGTAAGTCGTGCCAGCAACAGCGAATGCAAAAGCAAGACAAAACAAGAGATTGTAGAATGGAGATTTGTCTCCTATAACCTGCTCGAAAGTTTTGCTAGTGACAAAGCAAGAACTTTCACCCCATTTGAAATGTCATCTATCGATGAAAATTCATCTGGCCTGTGGCTATATCCTGAGAAAAGGATCAAGTAGAAAGAGTTAGTTTTAGAAACAAGTCAACTGATTGCACTAAGGATGCAACAAGGTAAACTGAAGCTTATCTATCCATTCTTTCTTTTTTCCACCTCTCATGTCCCAGCTTACATTCTTACGTGATATATTTGTGCAGGGCCTCTCTCTACTTTCTAAAGATGATTTATTTACTATTTTATGAGTCACAAATGTGCTTGTGTATTGAGGCATAAACGTCACAAAAAATTATTTCACTCAGAAATGATAGAAAAAGAATATCCATACCTTTATGACAGGGAATAAAAATCATCCCTGTCGGAGCTACCCTGAGAAAAAAAGGGAAAATAACAATCACTTTAAATAAAGGGTGGGAAAATAATGCAATCATTTTCCTTCCTTTTCTTTTCACTGCATGCATATATATCGAAAATTATCAACTTCTTGGAAAGATAAACTTGTTATAGATGCAACAAAACCCCCTATGAAGTAACTTGTGGCCATGAGGCATTTGTGGATTGCAACATATTTAATAAAAAAATAGGTATTTTAAAGAGCACTCTTTTTGTTATTATTAAACTGCACACTATTCATTTGAATTGCAAAGTGAAAGAACCTGGCCATGAATAGCGCATCGTGATATGCCCGGCTTATCATATGCTTATACTTGAGACCAAGTTGTTTCGATGCAGATTCAATAGATTCAATGACCAGATCTGAGCACTCTGCTGGTGGGTCTTGATTGACAATGTTAAACTCCAAGTGGACGCCCCGCCGCTCAGCTATTTCCAGTGCAGAACTCTGTATATTCTTAATCACGCCATTTCTTCTTTCTTCATCAATATCTCGTACATCTGTAATGAGGGAATGAATGTAAGTAGGCATGACAATGGCCATCGCGGAAAAAGCATATCCCAAAAGAATCTTGAAACTGATTGTTTTACCTATTTCAACATGTGCTGCACTTGGTATACTATTGATTGCTCTAGGATATAGATCCAGGATCCCTGTGTAAAATAATACAAGTAATTGTCCACCAGACTTCAAGCTACTAATTTAATCATTTGCAAGACAAAATTTTCCTCCTCAATTCTTCTGGTGTGGACCAATGTGGGTCTTGAAGGTAGGATATAAACCACAAATGAAGAACTACTAATAATTCCCACATTGTGACACAATGATAATTATTCTTAGTAGTACAATATGATAAACTAACAGATGTAATACAGAAGAAAATACTCTGTTGTACCATGATTCAATGATGTAAAACATACCTGTAGTACCAACAGTATCCATTGATCGAGTATCCAAAACATGCTTCTCAACGGACAAAGCCAATTCAGCAGCAGCCAGCCCAGCATCATTCCTGGAAGACATTTTTTTTTTTCCATGTTTACACATCAGGAGATAAAGATCAAAGTTAATTGAAATAACTTTATGGAGATATTAGTTTACACATCAAAGTTAATTTTCAACCTTCGAGGAAGCATTTTGTGATACCTTAATGGCATGAGTACTGCTCCAGCATGTCCACCATTTCCCTTGAAATCTACTTTAAGACTTGCTGGTGCAGCTATTGCTGTGACAACACCAATGGATATGCCTGGAAATACAGCAGAAGTCAAATAGTTAGCAACCAAAACGCATTGATGAAAACATTAGAGTTCTTAATATTCTTTAGAATAGAATGAATGACACATTAAGATCTCTTAAAAGGTTATAAAACAATCAAACAAACTGAAAATGGCAGTATATTTTCAGAAAATGGCTGATCAAAATCATAGTGGTGTTTGGAAAAAAACATTTTAACGCCACTGCACAAAACATGTTGAACAATGCCCGACTGTGCTACCCATGATTATCCATCTTTACCCTCGTAAGAAACAACTGCATTCACTATCGTTTTTATGGGAGTTGACACATGTTTCAATGTTCTTTGAACTATTGTACATGACAACGAGTTCTTCATCAGTTCAGCAGGTTTTATATTACTATTTTAAAAGAAAACCTACAAATGAAGAAAACCCCATTCAACTGTGTCTCATATCATGTGTTTTGATCCTCATGCACATTATTTCTTCCAACATACCTACGAGCTTATATTGCCAATTCTATCTGTAGTACGTAAAAATGAGCATGTATCCAGTTATGGAGCAATGATCTATTCATGTGTGTTACTGCCCTGCTTCTCATAAGCTTATCATCTGGGATATATGCTCACAAACTATAATAGAAACCCCAATCATAAATATATTTATACATCTACCTACATGAGAAAAGTTAATCTTCTATCTCTTGTTATAACTTTCGATTTGTCCATCAACATAAAACGAAGAGAAGATAAATGATGCAAATGCACCTTCTTCTTCTAGATTTGGACCCTGCTCAATGTGTAGCTCAATAAACGCAGAATATGCATCTTCCTTTAATGGTACTTCAACAAGAGTTTCAAGGGCGAACTCATATCCAGCTACACCTGCAGCTTCTTCGAAGGAAATATTGTCCTTATCAACTGCACCTTCAAGTGCTGCCTTTATTGTTGGAATCCCTGCTAACAATCGACTATATAATTCAATTGTTAGATATTATAGAATTTAATTATAAAAGTCTGCAACGTGATCTTCCACAATAAGCTCAAACCTGACAATGTTCTAAGGTAGGAAGTTAATGAAACCACCAATACCTTCCCAAACAGCTGATTCCAAATCTCGTGGGCTCCTCAGAAGTAAATGCTATCACATCTATGGATCTTTTAGGTTGAAATCCAGACCTATGAACAATAAGCACAATCTAGACCAGTTTATTGACTATTCATAAGTTGTTGAATAAAGAAAAAAGAAGGACCAATATCAAATCACCTATTTAGCACTTTGATGGATTCGATTGCACCCAAAACACCCACAACACCATCATACTTTCCTGAGAAGGGTATTGCATCTATATGCGATCCTGTAGCAATTGCTGCAACTGAAGAGTCAGTCCCTTCCCTGTCAATCATAAGAGCCAGTGAAGAAATATGCCTGGAGACTCACGCAGCAGCATAGCAAGTTACATAACAAGATTGGGCTTTGCGCACATTTTACAAAACATGCCACACAAATCCTCAAAACTACTGCTCATCTTGCTGAAAATACTATCTATAAGGTATGAAACTTACCAGCGACCAAAGATATTCCCAACTCCATCTTCACGCGCAACCAATCCAGCAGCATCCATAAGATGCTTGACATACCTGAAAATTTAAATATATTATCCATAATATCGTAGAATTATAATTAACTGGCATGCTGTCAAAGTGGCAATCAAGAAGATTGTAACAGGTCATGGAGTACCACAAGCATCCAGTCCTGCCATCACACATCATCAACAGAAATCAATCACGGATTGATTGAAGGATATGGCATGCTGATTACCAGCTCCAAGTTTTCCTCAGGTAAGGACGCCAGCACATGGTAAGGTGAATTTCTTTCGGCAATACACTCACTTTGAAGGGTAAAGTTTGCTCAGGCAATGACTTCAAGCATGCTAGAGTGAATTCCTTAAACCATACATCCAACGAAGACACGAGACAGAGGTTGCAATTTTCGTGCTTATGCATGTGACAACATAACAGATATTTACCAAACAACCCCGCTCTCCTCACTAAGAAACTCTCCAAAAACTCAAAATTGTTTTGGAACGCAGTGTCAAGATTTCAATCCATGTTTGAATGGATTGACTTGTCCTTTGATGAGTTGTGATGGGGAAGCCTGGCCTCTTGCAATCTCAAGGACTAACATTTCGTCCATCCTCTCAATTTTGTCACAATATCTTATCAGCTGGCATTTTGGGGAAAATGGTTTGTACATTGGTTCATTGTGATTTCCATACCATTCAAGAAAAATCTATGAAATCTTGAAACTTAGGAGTTTGAATTAGCGTGAGGATTTACTGAAATTGACGACCATTCCATCAAGTCTTTTCTGACAATAATTAATAAATATAGTTCAAATATTCCTAACACCAACTATCACATTAACACATGCCAAATGACATATAAAACGAACTGCATATAGAGGAGGTTTGTTAGGATATACATAGCCTTACCCAGAAAACATTAAAAAGTGTTAACTTTGTTAGTTTTTACATATTCAGGGAAGTTTAACGCATTTACACATTCTAAGAACAAAACCCCGGGGTAAAACTTCGAGAAATAACTAACAGAATGCCCATTCTACTCATGTGCAGGCAAATACCAAGAACATTGCATATGTTTCCCAACGAAGCATCAGATAGATCAAGCAGCCCTCGGGATTATGTTCGAGCTACAACATCTGCTTCGGCATATAGAAGTTAATACCAAGTCTCAGGATTACCTCCGAGCTTCAACGTCTTTTTCAGTATACAAAATCCGAGTAACTGATGGAGATGGAGAATCAGAAATACGTGCTAAGTCGTTGATCTGCAGTGTAGGGGACACCATAACAATAAGAAGAATATTCAAGAGATTTTAAGTTACAATTTTTCTTCTTATCATCTCGAGAAACACTAAAACACTTTGATGAAGGAATGCCATAGAGCTGCACGGTAAAAATAATCTTGATTAACACTGAGTAAGCACATGAGATCCTGGGAAATACATTCCAAGGAATACACATACACACACAGAATTCACCTGCAATAAGAGATGGATAGAAAGAATGAAAGATTAAAGGAGTGTATATCGTTGAAACACTCTAAGACGTTGTAGTTTTTCTCCATGCACGGATTCCGTAGAATCGTTGTCGATATCATGGGGTTTAAAGAACGCATTTTGCAGGATAACAATACGTGTTTCTACATGCATATACCAGCACACGATGTGTTCTTCAGATACTCTGCCGCCCAGATATGATAAAAAAAAAAGAAGACAAGAATAAAGAAATGTACACAAAGATCCCACTGAATGATCTGAATGATTTGAAAGATCCGAGTGATCTGAATGAAGCCGTTTAAAGATAATGGGCCCTTGAAAAAGCAATTTTGATAGGATAAAATAGAGAGCAACAGCGAGCGAGAGAGAGAGAGAGAATCACCTGTTGTTGCAAGCTAGAAGAATCCACGGAGAAGCCAGGAGAGTCATCGGTGCTTCTGAGAGTGTGAGAAGAGGAAGGGATGTATTCTTGGGAATAGCCCGGGTGCGCAGAATGCTCGTGAGGAGGAGGAGGAGAATAAGAAGGAGAGGGAGAAACGGGGCAGCAAAGAAAGAGGAGGAGGAAGAAGAAGAAGAAGAAGAAGAAGAAGATGGGCTGCAGCATGTCTGCTCCCTTTTCCTGTCCTGAGGGAGATGGCGATGGCGATGGCGATGGCGATGGCGATGGCGATCGTATCGATTCCTCTGTTTCCTTTCAGATGCTTCTCTGTTCTCTTCTTCTTCTTCTTCTTTCTTTCTTTCTTTTTCTTTCACTGAGAAAATGGGCACCAACTAACTACTTATCAGTTATATGCTCTTTCTGATTATGCTGAGATTAGCTAGCTAACATTGGGAATTAATGGGCTGAATTAGTGGGCATTAACAATTAGACTTCATCATCGTGGGATTATGCTGAGATTAGCTAGCTAGCATTGGAATCGATGGGCTGAATCGATGGGCATTAATAATTCGAACATCATCATCATGGGGCTAGAGTTGGAGCGATTCGAGCGAGATCGACGTTGACGTTCGGCTGTTGAGGAGAACCCGCTTGTGTGAAAGGACACTCCGACGTCGGGGCAATCGTGGTAGCGATGTGGATTCTGTTCAAAGTATGGAGTAAAACTCTACGACATTCTGGCAGCCCCGAAAGGATATTCTGCTGGCTGGGATTCGGTTTGTTTGGTTTGTGAGGGCATCGGGGTGATGCGGAGGGGTATTATGGCGAATAAGTGAACGTTATAGGATGGGTATTCTCGTACAGTTTCCGGAAATTCCGATGGTGCACAACATCTTTGCCATACAGATAGACAGATAGATAGATAGATACATGTACAGATAGATGTACATCGTCTGTTCGCAACGAGCAAATTCCTGTGCAAAGACATTGTTCCAAAGCGTTGTCGCTTCCAGAACAGAGCTGGCTAACGGAAAAAGGCGAGGAAGCAGCCGCAACGGCATTCGTCGAACCCCACGAGATAATCACCTCGCGATGCCATTAATCGCCGCCGGAAATGGTAAGCTGTGCCGCTAATCCACGAGCTAATCACATCTTTGATCCACTCGTGGAGTCACCGGAAGTCCACAAAGATGATCACCGTGTGATGATGCCATCGATTTACTAAACTAATCGCAAAAGGTAATGGGGTCATTAATCCACAAGAAAATTCCTAATCCACAAGAAAATTCCTAATCCACAAGCTAATCTCCCCCATCAACACCACCAACATTTCTTAATCACCTCTCTAATTTTCTTCATGGAAGCTTTTGCTTTGACACCTTCTAATCGGTTTAAAACCCTAATCCGAGCCCAACCCATCATCAGATTCCGTGATAAATCCCCAATCCGAGCCCAACCCATCATCAAATTCTGTGGTAAATCCCCAATCCGAGCCCAACCCATCATCTGATTCTGTGATAAATCCCCAATCCGAGCCCAACCCATCATCCGATTCTGTGATTTTAACCCCAATCCGAGCGCATTCCGTGATCTTAATCCCAATCTGAGCGCAACCCATCATCTGATTCTGTGACTTTATCCCCAATCCGAGCTCAATCCATCATCTGATTCTGTGATTTTAACCCCAATCCGAGCGCATTCCATCATCTGATTCTGTGATTGATCCCCGCAATCCGAGCGCAACCCTTCATCCTAATGAGACTGCAATCCAGAATCTGATTTTGAGATGTAAACCCTAGTTTTGAGATTTAAACCCTAATCGGAGCGCAGCCCATCACCTGGGATGCTTCCTGTAAAAGGAAGAGCGCTTGGAATTTCAAGAAAAGCCCAAAATGGAAGCTCGGCTGATGAAAAGATCAATCAATTTCTGAACGTCGCCAGACACACAGAGGTATCTGATTCTGTTTTTGGTTTAGGATTCTCTCTACGTTTTCTTGTTTGGAATATATCTGCAGAGGCACTGTGTCCGGTTTAAAAAGAGCTCCCGTGTTTCAGATAAACGAGCAAGAGAAAGGGAACGCATAATTAAAGGAAACAAAAGGAAAGACAAGATAAAAAAACAGCGAAGCATGAAGTTCAGGGATCCCCAAGAGATGATGGAGATAGCACGGCTCAAGGCCTTGATATCAGAGATGAGAGAGAAAGGGGCCAAAATGGAGGCTGAGCTAAAGTTAGCGGCATTTACACACCATCAGTCAGACACATGGAACCAAAACAAGTATCAGGATGAACAAAATTCAATGGTAAGGCAAGCAGAAATGCTAGATGAAAAGATTCAAGACCTCCAAGATCGAATTGATGCTCTTCGAATTCTCGTCGATCAGCTGGTCCAAGAAGTTTCAAAGCAACATGATCTAGAGAAAGACCTAGACTCAGAGAAAACCATGATAAAAGAACTAGAGGATGAGATTGATGCTAATGCTGATCTTGCAAGAGCACAGTTGCTATCCGTTGAGCGACAGCTTAATGATCTCAAAAAGAGTATTGCAATGGTTTCGCAAAGAGAGAAAACTTATGACAATCTTTTGCAAAAAGTAGGGGATTTGGAAACTGAAGTAGCACGGTTGAGACGAGAAAATAATGAGGCTCTTCATCACAACAAGGCATTGGAAGAGAGGATTCATGAGGCGAAGAAACGAACTCAGGATTTGGCATCTCGAACTGTGGTAAGAAGCTGTTGAAACAAACTTTGAGTTTCCTTTTACTTTTGTCAGGGAGAAGGAAAATCACGTTTTTGAATATGTGGCGACACTAACTGTGGCAACACATTTCTTTGTGGAAAAACATGGTTTTGGGTATATGACAGTGACTAACTATGGTAGAGCTATTTATTTTTCTTTTTTGAGAAGGAAATGAATTCTGTCACGGAAATAAACCTACACAAAGAGTTGATATATGTTGACATTAAAACTTCGTATTGAGATGGGATTAGCTCCTTCATTAGAACGTGGGGAGTTTCAAATGCTTGAAAGAAAACAAGAATTAATGGAAACCAGTAACAAGTGAGACATTGTGAGCAAAGGAACACTCTGGGAAGCATTGATTTTTATGCATCAAAAGAAGAATTTTAGACACTTTGAGGAAAAACTTTCTATGCATGTATGCATGTGTACATGTATGTATGTATAGATCGATGAACTTATCTTATTGGAACTATAAAATATGTGTGAGTGTCTTTGGATGCAAATATGAAGTGGTGGTAACAAGGTTGTGGGTTCAAGTCTTGATCATTGGGTCTGTTGTTCTTCTCATGGTGGGAATTCTTTATGGTCTTTCACTGAGATCATGTCGCACACTAACTCTTTTATACATTCCACACTGTAGTTTATACAAACATTGATATTTGACAGGTTTTCCTCACTGTGAATGGTGAAAACGATCCTTTCACTTTAAAAGAGTGAATCCTAACAATCTTAAAGAGAAGAATGCATACAATTACAGTTCTGAAAATGGATCCCATCTGAGAAGATACAATTCACATAATGTGAAAATACGCCTTGCACACCAAAGTCTGGAAAATTTTTATGCCTTAGATCTTCCATTTTTGACAGGAGGATGTCATTCCTGAGATTCTGGAACTAAGATCCATTCACTGCAATTTGAACAAGATGGTAGAGAGCCTTCATGATAGCCGGTTCAACGAGGCTGAAGAGATTCTATACCTCAAGTGGGTGAATACTTGCTTATGCCATGATCTTGAAACATATAAAGCTTCTTCTACAGACTCAGACTACAGGCAGAATAACAGCAGTAAAGTGGTTCTTTCAAGAAAATATGTTGCCAAGAAGGCTAGCTCAAATGATTTACTAAATCCGAAGAATAACATGGGTCTACTGAGAAGATCTTGGTCTTTCAAGGGGAAACCTTCATTGTTTGCAGATGCCGATTCTACATCCCATGCTTCAGCTCGACTTGATAGTCTGGGCAGGAACAACAAGTTTGCATCATCTAGCCGCTATAGTTATGGTGATATCAGCTACACTAAGGTTATGTCTAATGAGTGCCTCGATGGTGATAGGAAAGTGAAATTTGATCATCCGGAGGTTGTTTCTAGGCTCAATATTCAAGCTTCATCGGATGGATTTTTATCTCAATCATCCAGATACTATGGGTCTATTGACAACATGTGGGACACTCCGCCATTTCATGAGGAGACAAGCTTGATTGTTTCTCCTTCTACTAGCCAGAGAGATTCCGTGGAAGAATCTCTCATACACTCTGGAAAATCACATTTGAGAAGCTCTTGGAAACGTACGATGAAAAAATTTCTCAGCATGGGCTCATACTTTGAAGCTCCAATCACTCCAACTACCCAACTGGAGAAAATGATCCAAAAAGATGATGAAGGCAGAACCTCAAGGATTTCTACGGAGATCTTCTCAAGCTCAAAAACAAGTCCTACTAGAAATATGAAGACTAAGTCGCAAAGGGGGAATCCACTGTCATCGAGCACTCCATTGATGAAGCATTTAGAAAGTTCTGAAATGCTCATGTCCAAAGAATATCTTGAAAGTGTAAATAGTGGCTACGAATCTACTACCAATGCTTATGAACTTCGTGAGTCAGAAATTCTGCCGCTTTCTATTGCCACACATGAGGCTCCTTCTCCCGTTGATCATGACCCCTTAAGTATTAAAGAACAGGTCGATGGTTCATATAAGTTAACTAGTGCTTTTAAGATCTTTTCCAAGTTAACTCAAGAGAACACTTCAATCCTGGATGTTGATGATCCATCTAAGAAGAAGCATGACCATGGAGAAGAAGAATCAGTGAATACTTTGGCGCTAGAGTGGTATGAATCATCAGGCAAAGCAAATACTAATGATTCATTGGTACAAGCTAGTAGTATTGGGAGCACATTAACGCAGCACTCTCAGGTTAGTGTAACTAACCTTCTCCTTGTTACTGTGGGTATAGTTAGTTTTATTTCTTGATTACATAAGTTTTAATGTTTTTCTTAGAGCAGTCTCATCGGGATTAGGGTAGAGTTCGTAAGGGGAAGGAAGGGATTGGTTTCACTCTTTGGTGCAATACCATAACCGATGTGCTTGAGATTACAGAAGAGTGTCAAGCATCAATATATAGGAGCCAGAAAAATAGTATTTCTTGTGTTTTATCACTGCAAACTCGTTTCTATCATTCTCAGCATGTTTTTGCGTCTTTTATCACTTCAACAGAACATCTTCATGTTGTTTTCTCTACGTTCATTCATTCACTGTAGAGATGCAAGGCCTTGGGTTTGTTTTCAAATTTCGTTTCAGACTATTGGAACATGGTTCAAAGACATATTTTGTTTCCTCGTCTTCTTTGAAATGAGGAAATCTTCATGGTTCAAATTTTTCTGATTCACTTTCAGAGCAGCTTGCATATCTCTCTTCAAAAGTGGCACATATATCACAACAGTCGAGCATATCTCTGATCTCTAGTTTGGCTTATGGAAATAACTTCAATGACCAATATTTAAAAGCCAATTATAATGGATTTTTAGGGTAGTATAAGCAACAGATAGATTACCTTAGAAGTTAAGGAAATCCATAGTTGAGAGACTAGGCACATGGAAAGATGTAGTGGTTTGATAAAATAAGGAGTTTAGCTAAAGAGAACTACCTTACATTATATGGGGTGGCATCGTAAACATTGTTTGAGGTTTTGTTGATGCGGAAAAAACCTTCTTTTTAGATTAATAGTTTCATTCATAGGCGACCAATTTTGAAAGGCGGATTTAATGTATTTGAGTCAACCCACGAGAATCTAGTACATTGGCAATAGGTAGTGATGTAAGACTCTAAGGAGTTCATCCATACAAGGAGGACGATACCTTTGCGGATAGCACCTACGATGCATTATTGAGAAACTGTTAGTGTGCGAAGCTCGTGTCTTTTGGATCCGTAGCTTGTTCTACAGGCATATGTTTGAGGAGCAATTGTAATGGCTATTGTCAATGGACTTAATGGTAAGATAAGCGGGGAACTGGTTATCAGAGGGATTGGGGCAACCAATAAGGACATAGGACTCACGGCAGTTTGAGGAGTTCAGCTACCTACCAGAGACTAATAACCCCTTCAGCTGATTATGGCAATGTCGAGACTTTGCTTGGGCATCAAAGTTTTCCTAACTCAGAACCATAAATTTGTATCATACAAGACCTTATTTAGTTGTATCAGACATTGAGGGGTTTTGTATTCATCTCGCTCTCTGCTGAGGATGCTTTGGTTTGAAAAGCAGCCTTAATCAAAATTCCGTTAGTATCTATTATAAATTATCCATAGGTTTAGTAAAAAATATCATTTTACCTTGTGCTTTGCACCACTGTGTTTTTTTTGTCATTCATGTTTTCCTTTGGAAGAGGTGATAAAATAAGAAACGTTGATGGATTGATTTATGTGAATTTCCCACTTACAGCCGAGTACAAGTTCAACTTCAAGTGCTTTTGTCCGGGATTTAGCAATGTCAGTCCAAACAACAAATTATAAATGTATTGAAGATGTGGCTGCTTTTATTGATTGGCTAGACAAACAGGTGCGCAACATAATGAACCTGGCAATATCAGTCTAATAAATACATGTAGGATGTGTTGCTTTCATTCGATCACGCGCCTTTTTATGAGAACAAGAGATGCATGCAGTATCACGACATTTTATTACATTGATTTATATAAGATCAATTTATTGGGATTTTAGTCAAATTCGACTGGTCTATTTGAGCTGAACTGTTGGAAGGTAGCTCCTTATATCATAGAAAGAAAGGGCATTATTATGAATTTGACTTTGGAAATAGCATCTCATTTTTTTATATCTCTTTCTCAGCATTCTTCTGCAATGCTTGCTTTCCGATGAAGATTCTTATTACAGGAAGTATTTTTTTTGACAGCCTGATAAAGAGGAGTTCTTCTCTTGTAAAGATTGGCCAACTAAAAGAGTATATGCAATGAGATG